>JBAMJV010003845.1:0-169321 GCA_037951105.1 Echinarachnius parma | reverse complement strand
GATTAGATCGGCATTGTGACTGCAAAATCTTACAGCAAAAAATTGTTTACCTCTCAAAGAAAGAAATGTAACTGATTAGTGTAGCTCTACACTAATCAGCTCCGTGACTGCAAAATTAGACAGCAAGAAGATTGGTTACCTTTTAAAGAAAAAAATGTAACTTTCTTTATGAACATGTTTTCAGTTCAGTAATATAGTAATAGTATAGTTCAGTAACAATAATACGTTTATTGGGGTTTGCCAATTAGCTCATCACAACAATGCAGAAATTAATTCATAATTTCAGGGGGCTACTTTTTAAATCTGATGGATATCACAAAATATTTCACATAATACCCTATGGATTTTTTAGGGGCTACTAAGGCTGAGTCATGTCGGTAATTGTCGGAACCGGGTCCCGATAAACTTTTACCGGTCGGGAACCGGTATCCCGATAAATTTTTACCGTCGAAACTCGGACCGGTAAAATCACGCAATCGTGCACGCATCGGCAAAATGCACTGTTTGGGGCTTATATTGCTCTTTTTATATGCAAATAACATAATAAATACTGAGGCTTTAATGGATTTACATATCAATCTTTACGGGAAAATAGTTACAGTATCCAGAATTAACTCAGTTTCGCATGAAAAGTATTTTTTTTCGAAGTAAATTCATCGTTTGTTCACCATTGCCCATCGCAACACGGTTCACAGAAACTTAGCCCGCTAGTCTGGGGGAAACATCACATGTACGATCGCTTGTGACTGTGAGCCACTGCATGCCCTTAAAAAGTGGCTATAAATTAGCCTTTTCGCAATCAACACCATTTTGATATTCTACTTACATGATTTCGAATGGCGTTTGACAGCCGAACAGAAAAAAAAGAGCCCCGAAACAATGAAAACAACTACTCAAAACATCGATAAAAAACGACTACATCGCTCCAATTCGCTCGTATACCCTGTGTGCAAGTTACGGGGTCTCTTTTCTTGCGCAATATCCGCCGGGGACTTCAACAATTCCTGGCGGATGGATCTTGCCGATAGAGGGCGGACTGGAACATAGTTCCACCGGCCCAGCGTATGAATCTCGCGGAAGAAAAAGAGACCCGTAACTTGCACACAGGGTATACGAGCGAATGGGAGCGATGTAGTCGTTTTTTATCGATGTTTTGAGTAGTTGTTTTCATTGTTTTGGGGCTCATTTTTGTTTCTGTTCGGCTGTCAAACGCCATGAAATCATGTAAGTAGAATATCAAAACATTTTTAAATGGTGCAAATGACCAAAAAAACGTATTTTGAGCCACTTTTTTAATGCACTGGCTCATCTGCTGGATCATACAAGGAGTATCGGACTAACATTGCGTGCACATCCGCCGACAATATCGTTCAAATGACTAGCAATTTTGCGCTTCCTGTTCAATTTCTGACTGTCAAACGAAGTAATGAACCAAGAATTTCTCGAAAATAACCACTCTTTAAAGTAAATGATATCAATTGCCCCGTTTTTATTTGAATTCCGCTACATTATTGTGATAATCTTAATTTCTTTTTTAACATTTTATTTATTTTTTTTTTTTTCGGGGCACTGTTTCCCGATATACCGAACCGGGTCCCGATTGAAACGGTCGGTAACCGGTGTGATCGACCGAACCGACTCAGCCTTAGGGGCTACCTACTGATTTCAGGGGGCTATTTGGAAAATTATAAGCCAAAATCGTCCTCAGCCCCAGTATATTTCCTACCCTGCATCACAATTTAAACAATCATGTCACAAGGTTGTTTTTTATTTCAGATTTCTGAACAAATGTTCATTTCATCCATTAGCCAGTTTCCATGATTTTCATGTAATAATTCATTATAGTGTTATTCTATGTCGATGTCACAACATGCTCCAATCTATGTTTAATATTCTGCCTTTTGTTCCACTGTTTATCCAGGCAACATCCCCCTGTCTCCTCAGAAGACATCATCAGACACCAACATGGCCTCCAAGAAGGACGAGGGGAAGATGACAGGAAGTCCAATCATAGTTTCTACTTCTTGACTTTGCATCAAGCGCTGTGCGCATTGAGGGATGGAATGGGTGCTATACAAATATCCACTGTTATTATTATTACTACAGTGGAGCCTTGTTATAAAGAGCTCTGATATAAAAAACCCTCTTATAACAAAGTAATTTCAGTAGACATCATACAACAAAACGAGCTCCAAGAAATACCAGGGAAGACGACAGGAAGTCCAATCATAGTTTCTACTAGTCACTTTGCCTTTCAAGCAATGAGTTAAGAGCAAAGATAATTTGATTGTGGTGGGATTCAAACAGCAACATCTGGATTTATGACTAAGTGACTGTTTCATCAAATTGAAGATTGTATGCTTTGAGATCCGTGACTTTCAAACATGATATATGTGACCTTTGGCTCTATCATTATGTAAATGTGTTCATAACATCATCATACATGTACAACAAGACAAGGTCAAAGGTCAATGAGGGAAGGTGACAAGCAGTCCCAACCATAGCTTCTACTTCTTTACCTTGCATCAAGCGCTGTGAGCATCGAGGGATGGAACAGGCACTTTACAAATATCCACTGTTATTTTTAATATTTTTGTTATAGTACGCTATCGTGTACAATAGCTGATGAGGTGAGATATGAATCATACTCAAATATAGGCAAAAGAGTGCTATGAAAGACATCCTCATAGGCCAATCAATGGTTGACAGCAAATATTACTATAACTACAGTGGAACCTTGTTATAAAGAGCTCTGATATGACAGAACCCTCTTATAACATGGTAATATAATGGTCCCCAAGGACCCCATTATGATGAGGTTCCACTTAAAGGGATAGTTCAGTATTAGTATAGAAGGTGCTTTAAGAAATGATTTTGTTGTGAGGTAATGAAAAACTTAGTGTACAATTTGAAAGAGCACACAATATTTTAATGACAGAATCAACATAATTTGATAAAAATCGGTTCAGAAACAGCTGAAATAGATGAAGTATATCAGATTGGAAAAAATGTGGGACCAAGTTTAATTCAATGATTTAAAAAATATTTTAAATGCTACACATTTTTGAAAATCTACCAAAATGGTTTCAAATTGTTTTTGATGATCTCTATTTAATAATTATTTTAACCAAACGTCACATTCATATTTGTTGATAAAAGAATGGTTGAAACTTGAGATCAGAGCCGTATATAGACGAGAGTTTGGCCAACTCGGTTTCAGTAGAATTGGTCAATATGTGGTCACGTGTTTTACAGTATATGTATGTTTACAAGAAATATATGGCATATTCACTGCATGTTATTGATATTGTGTGCATATGCATTTGTATTCTTATGCTAACATGAATCTCAGTTTATGTGTGCGTGTGTATATATGATTATGTGTAAGTGCATATGTGTGTGTTTTTGTTGAGGAGAGAGAGAGTTGTCTGAATTATGGAGTGGGCACACGAGACTTGCGACGACCTGCAACAGCCTGCAACAAGACAATAGAACTTATGAAGGGCCGATCATGTTCGAAATAACTAGACGTTACATCAGAATGCAAATATCGCAATAAATTCGGTATTATTCCCATTATAGCCATAAATAGGTTGTATGTATTACATTTAGGCTAAAGTAAACCTAACATGTTATTTACCGTGCTTTATAAGCATCATAAGCCTGGTTTTGGGTTGTCGATCGAACAATAGCACGACTGGTCACGAGGAACGCATGCGCCGTGTGTTCTCTTGCGACGGCAGGTTCCCGTCGCAAGTCTTGTCGCAAGGTTTTTGAACATCAAAAAGTCGGTTCAAAATCCGTTGCGATCAAAACAATAGAAGAGAGAGAGAAAGAGCAAGGTGATTGCGGTGATTGCGGTTATTGCGGTGGCTTCATCTCACCCTATTGACCTATTGAAATTGCATCCATGGCAAATATTCATGGTTTGGTAGACAATACTTAATCCTGAATACTTCAGGAAAGTCTCGTCGCATGCGGTGACCTATTGAAATCGTATCCATGGCAACGATACATGGTTTGGTAGACAATGATTTATCCTGAATACTCCAGGCAAGCCTCTAGATATTTCTGCTTTTCATCAAAAGTTATTTATTCTCATTACATACCCTTACCAATAATGAAAGGGAGGTGTTCAACCGACAGATTTGTATTATCATTATTGGGATTGGCATCCACATGACAACGATCGAATGGGAGGGGGGGGGGGGGGGGGGGGGGTCTCGGCTCTTGCGCTCTTGGGGCCCACGATTCTCTTTCATGTCCCACAGTTATTATTTTTGTTGTTTTTCTACCTTGTTTACCGCGGTAATTTATATATTTTGGCCTATTGGAGGTCTTTGTATGAGCTAATTAAGAGCCAAAAGCTTGCACCACGTCCTATGTTTATATTTTGCAACATTTGTCTTTGCTATGGCTCCATACTCAGGCTAATTTCATATAAGCTTGGTGCACAAATAGGGTACCCACCGCTAGCATGCTCCTCAGGGAGTAGAGGATGTGTACAATGCGGGTGTGACGCTTAGAGGCTATTATAGGCGCCTATGATAGGCGCTACTATTATTATTAATTATTATTAAATAATATTATTATTATAATTAACAATATTACTATTATAATTATTATTATTAGTAGTAGTAGTAGAAGTAGTAGTAGTAGTGGTAGTAGTAATAGTAGTAATTTGTGCAACAAGACCATATCAATATAAGAGCAGAGAGATATTAACGCTCATCCTTGAATTGCGGAACATTTTGTGAGTGTTTATATTGTACATCTGCAGTGAGTTTGTACAGGGCGGTGATGTATTACAGACTTTGGCAAAATCCGCCTTTCATATGTGCACGTGACCAATCGCAAGCTGTTGCAGGTCGTCGCAAGTATCGTGTGACCACTCCATTAAAGTTGGTGATTACAAGCAAACATCATGTATGTGTGTGTGTGTGTGTGTGTGTTTTTGTGTGTGTGTGTGTGTCCATCTGTCTGACTGTTCATATGCCTGTGTGTGTGTGTTTGTGTGTGTGTGTGTGTTCGTGCGAGTGTGTCCATCTGACTGTTCATATGCCTGTGAGTGTGCACATATGTGATAGAGTGTGAGTGTTAATGTGTGAGAAAATGTGTGTGTGTGTGCGTGCGTGTGTGTGTTTGCGTGCGTGTGTGTGTGTGCATGCGTATATATGTGAGTATGTGTGCATTAAAGTGTTTGCATGTTAATTTGTTTATGTGAGTGTTTGCAGGTGTAATTATGTTTTGTGTTTGTATGTTTGTATGTGTGGACGTACGTATGTGTGTGTGTGTGTGTGTGTGTGTGAGTGTGTGTGTTCTCACGCCGGCATTCTTGTGGGGTCTCGTGTGGGTACAATTATATACTTGTGGGGTATTTTTTCCTTGTGGGGAATAAATCATAGACCCCACTCAGGAATAGCCTTAAATCGGCGTATTTTGCTTCAGAGAGTTATGTGACAAAATCTTGTGACTGTGCCCCATAATGGAGTGGTCACACAATACTTGCGACGACCTGCAACAGCTTGCGATTGGTCACGTGCACATATGAAAGGCAGATTTTGCCAAAGTCTGTAATACATCACCGCCCTGTACAAACTCACTGCAGATAAACAATATAAACACTCACAAAATGTTCCGCAATTCTCTGCTCTTATATTGATATGGTCTTGATGCACAAATTATGGAATACTACTACTACTACTTCTACTACTACTACTACTACTACTACTACTACTACTACTACTACTTCTACTACTACTACTACTACTACTACTGCTACCATAGGCGCCGGAAGTGGGGGGGGGGGGGGGGGCAGGGGGGCAGCCGCCCCCCCCTCAAAAAAAAAAGAAAGAAAGAAAGAAAGAAAAAGGAAAATTAAAAATTAAATGTATCAGCCAATAAAAAACTGAGTTATACATCGCTTTAACAAATTATCTCAGTTTGTTGTGTAACTTGCGTATGGTACGTCTGGGGTGGGTTTTTCTGTACCGGTCCACGTAGTTCCTGTGTAGGCTGTTATTGCTCTGCTGTTTGTGTGACGTGCACCAAATCGCACCATTACAAGTAAATAAATGCAAAATCTTCCCCGTGGGAGGGGGGGTTAGGAGGGGATATCCCCCCTCCCCTTTGGCTCTGCCCCAGCCCTCGGTCGCTTCGCTCCCTCGGGACTGTAAGCTATGTTGTTGGATCATACATAATGTGGCATATGGTTTATGTTTTATGCACCAGATTGCACCATTTCAAGTATAAAAATGCAAAATCTTCCCCGTGGGTTAACCCTCCCCCTCTGGCTCTGCCCCAGCCCTCGGTCGCTTCGCTCCCTCGGGACTCATTTTTAGCTGTAAGCTATGATTGTACACATCCTCTACTCCCCAAGGAGCATGCTAGCGATGGGCTACCCTATTGGGGAGGGGAGGGGGGCACATGCTCCAACCCAATAAATATCCCAATGCTCGAGGGCAGTGGTGTAGCAAGGTGTGTGTGGGGGGGGGGGGGGGGGCACATGCTCCAACCCAATACATATCCCAATGCTCAAGGGCAGTGGTGTAGCAAGGGGGAGGGGGGGGGGGGGGACCACATGCTCCAACCCAATAAATATCCCAATGCTCAAGGGCAGTGGTGTAGCAAGGTGTGGGGGGGGGGGGGGGGGCACATGCTCCAACCCAATACATATCCCAATGCTCAAGGGCAGTGGTGTAGCAAGGGGGAGGGGGGGGGGGGACACATGCTCCAACCCAATAAATATCCCAATGCTCAAGGGCAGTGGTGTAGCAAGGTGGGGGGGGGGGGGGGGGGGGCACATGCCCCAACCCAATAAATATCCCAATGCTCAAGGGCAGTGGTGTAGCAAGGTGGGGGGGGGGGGGGCACATGCTCCAACCCAATAAATATCCCAATGCTCAAGGGCAGTGGTGTAGCAAGGTGGGGGGGGGGGGGGGGGGGGGCACATGCCCCAACCCAATAAATATCCCAATGCTCAAGGGCAGTGGTGTAGCAAGGGGGAGGGGGGGGCACATGCCCCAACCCAATAAATATCCCAAAGCTCAAGGGCAGTGGTGTAGCAAGGGGGGAGGGGGGGGGGGGGGGGGGGGGACACATGCTCCAACCCAATAAATATCCCAATGCTCAAGGGCAGTGGTGTAGCAAGGTGGGGGGGGGGGGGGGGGGGCACATGCCCTTCTTTTTCAATGAAACGTTCACACATCATTCGGACATATCTTACAATGATTTTGGTACAGGGTTGAAGTCTCAAATGTCATTTTGGGCAATATCTGACACTTAACAGGTGCACCCAGTGGCGTAGCGACGGGGGGGGGGGGGGCACGGGGGGGGGGGGGGGGGGGCACGTGCCCCCCCCCCCCAATAATTTTGAAAAAAACAATAGAAAACATAAGTGGACATTTTTTGAAAAAACAAAGAAATACATAAGGTGTGCCCCCCCCCCCCCCCTCAATCAGTCCGACCACGCTACGCCACTGAGTGCACCTTTAATGATAAGTTGCAAGTTTTAATTACTAAAAGTCTGTTCGATCAAAACTGTACTATTCCTTCAAGTACATGTTTAGTAAATCAGTCCATTGTTCACATTGTATATATATTAATATTGAATATGAAGTTCAGCACGCATTATACTGTAAACGACATCTGATGAAGATGGCATGTTAAAGTATAAGCACTGAATGTCAAATCATGATTTAAATAAATTAATGTGATCACAAGCAAATATTGATACAGAGTTTGTTTTATAATTAGTATTAAGGTGTAGCATGCATTGAGAAACCCGGTTTTATTCTGTTAGCGATTCATGTATTATCTGAAGACATAGGCCCTCATTAGGGCATATATCAGAGTAGCAGCTAAATGAAGAACGAGGTAAATACATTATTTACAGCATTGAAGTAAGTAATTCAACAATACAAAATGTATTAGAATGAAAGTTCGAAGGTAAATATTGTATTGTGATCAACAATATTTTAAATGTTGTTTCTTAATACAAAATGAAAGTTATCATATAACAAATATATAACTGACATTATACTAATGTCACTATAATATATACTCAGCTGTAACAGGTGTAGAGTAGGTACCCGAACAATTTACAGACATTATGAATCGTATCAAATAATACTACATGTATTACAACTACAAACGATGTACATGTACTTGATTGATATTGATTGCCCGAATGAGGGGTGGAAAGTGCCCGAATATGAGATGGCGTGTGCTAGAATGTGGGATGTTCACCCAGGATGAAATTCCCATTGACCATTACCAATTGAAATCATTTGGTAATCAAAGAATTACCAATTTAAATCAATTGGTAAATTACCAATGGGTACCAATTGTTGTATTCTTATTCGGTTGGATCGATTGTAATACCCTTGTAATATTTCTTTCTATATAGTGGTCTAAAAAAAAAAAAAAAATAATAATAATAATAATTGTTGTTTGGCATGGCACCTTGTCGTCTTTTTTCTTTCTTTTATTCTTTTTTTGTCTTTCTTTGTTCGTTTTCTTTCATTACATTTTGTTTGATTAAATATTGATTAGACACAATTACCCCTGGGAACCAAATGTTTTTACAAGCATTGCTTCTTTTTGGTTCCCCCATATTTCACGTTATGTTAATTACAAGCAAATTGTTGATTATGTAATATTTTATTGTATATTAGTCTACAATTTATTTATTTAATTCTATTTCGTTTATGAATGTATTGTTTGTTTGTATCATTACTTGTTCAACATTTATTTGTGAAATATGGAAATAAATTCAAATCAAATTTAAAAAAAAGAAATGGGTACCAATTGAAAATGGGTACCAATTGAAAGCAATGGCTCAACTGCATGGGGGGGGGGGGGTAGAGCATTGTTTGTGAACAATGATCTCCCCCCCCCCCCCCCACCCTCCGAGATGACGAGTGCCCGAATGTAGAATGTTCATTACTCGAATGAGAGATGGCGAATGCCCGAATGTAGAATGTTGATTGCCCGAATGAGAGATGGTGAGTTCCAGAATTCATGTAAGATGTTGATTGCCCGAATATGGGGTGATGAATGTGAGATGGCGAGTGCCCGAATATGATGCTTTCTAGATCCTGGGGGGGGGGGGGGGGGGGGGGGGGGCTGCAGTCTCCAACCCCCCCCCCCCCGCCTCCTACGCCATACAGGCCCGTAGCAAAGACTATATAATTAAGCATCTTTGCCCGTAGCCAGGATTTTTCATGGGGGGGGGGGGGGGGGGGGGGGTAGGGCGGGGGCGTCCGTCGCCAACAATGTTCGTGGCCGAGACCACTTGCCAAAAAGTTTTGAGGCCGAGACCGCTGGTTGTGAGTCGTGTAAGTGGGGAGGGTTCAATTCATTTAGGTCGCCAAAAAAGTTCGAGGCCGAGACCACTGGAGAGTCGTGTACGGGGGGGGGGGGGGGGGGGGGGGGGAGTATAAACTTTATTTGATCAAAAGCAGTTTAGAAACGGCTGAATTAACAATAAATATATCCGATCGGAATAAATCTGGGGCCAAGATTTATTCAAGGATTTTTTCAAATTAAAAAAATGCTTAGGCCTACACTTTTTCAAACAATTTCAAAAGAGGATTTTGAATAGTTGTTGATGATCGCTATTTTATTTCAACTAAACATCACATGCATACTATTGTATGAAAAGGGGTTGAAACCAATGCTTGTAGAGAGCGCCCTCTTGTGTTTTAATGGCTCTTTTTGAATGATAACAGGCTTTTTACTTAGTCGTTTGTAATTTTCTATACCTTTCGAGCACGGTGGAGTTATAACTATTAGTTTGTAATGTTATTGTGCAGGTTTTGGTATACAACTCAGCCTAACTATAACTGTAGGCCTACTACCCCTTAAAATATAATGGGGGGGGGGGGGGGGTGGACCCGAGGTCCACACCGAAGTCCACCCGAGCCGTGGACTCAAGGGGACCTTTCTGGCTACGGGCCTGCCATATGCACAATACAAACCAATTGCGAAAACGAAGTTAGATTTAAAATCGTTTTTAATACCCAAACACCCTATCCCCGCGTGCTTGAATTGCCCAAATTACCCAGGAAATGCATCATTTCCAATCATATCAGCTCAGAAGATTATTCATGTGTGGAAGCACAGATTGTCTTGTTCAATTTCTCGCCGCCACAAATTTATCTAGTCCTTAATTCGAAAATTTGAAGCATAACTATGGGTATTTGGTTGATGGATCAAGTTCGCTTGCTTCGTCATGAGGGTCTGTTCGGAAATCTGTCAATATTAGTGAGTATATCTTTGTTATACTTTTGTAAAGAATGAATCACTGAGGTGTTTGACATCACTGAATATTATTTTGTTTTATCGGGCCTGCAGCCCGCTTACCGAAAGTTGGGCGCGAGCTGGCCCGCTAGGCCCGGCTGGATGGCTCGCTCAGAGAGGGGTATCCACTACTATTATGGTGACTGTCCTTGTACCATGGCCATGCCTACAACAAGGCTACATATCGGCACCTAACCATCCCCATTACATGTGGGTACCTATACAGGTACCCACATCCCCACCTACATCAAAACGTAAGGTAGGGTTTCTCCCCGTTCATTCATTCCACTTATGACATGACATTTGTAATCTATAAGGTGAAATTAAATCATTGAAAGATGTGTTTTTGATACGTACCCACTTTTCTTGCTATGAATCAGCCAATATTTCACGTTCATTTGCCATGCAGTCGCGTCGAGCGCTGATCATCGCACACGCTTGCGACGGAAGTACCGTGGAAAGTGTGTTGCTGAAATGACCTTTCGTTAGGTAGTCTTCGTCCAGCCATGAATTGATACGTTGTAAATTACTTACGCACATTATTGTATGCCTGTCAAATCGGAAATAAAGTGTGTGCCACTGAGTGCGCTTGAGATGAAACTACCGTATTTTGCTTTCGAATTGTTGTTTTTCAATCTTTTAAAGAATATGGATTTTAAAATTGTAACGACTGATTTTTGAATAGAATTAAATAAAATACGATGGAATATATTTATTTTTTATGAAAAAACGTACACACATTAAATTAAATTATACATTTTTACTTTGCAGTTTTAACAGTTGATGATGAGCCTTGCTTCCGACCAAAACAAGTTCGTATGATTGATGACGTAATACAATTTGCGCTAGCTACACGGTGAACGCCATTATTACGTGTGCGGTGATGCTGGATTGACGTGCAGTTCAGGACCAACGAATAAAATTGTAGCCCATTTCAATTTAGCTAGGGGCAACGTGACGCCTCCAAATGGAGGATTTTAAACCTGTCATCTAGCACGATCTGCAAAGTTTGGTGAGAAAATTAAAAAACACACAGTGATTAATTTAACGTCATATACAGTCCTACAAAAAAAAACGGGGGTTAGTGAAGTCACTACTGCTATACGGCAGTGTGACTTTTGGGCATACTTGGGCATACTTGGCCATACAGTTTCCCATTCGCTAGTGTACATCGCGACGCAGGCGTGCACCTAACTGTGATCAGCGCCGTCCGTAGGACGGCGCTGTGAAGACAAGACGTTAAAAAATTTGGTGAAATTTTGCGACGGGCACTTTCAACAACTTTACATCTATTATTTATTTTTATTTTTTAGTTCTAGACATGAATTAAACCTTCAACCTACCTTGCATGCTATTTAATTTGTTGCAAAAGAATGATAACTTACCTCAAATTGATGATGATGATGATGATGACTGTTATTTCCTTCGTCTTTGTTCGCTGAATGCAATGTCAGGTGACCGAAAACTCGTCGGCAATGCATAGCGCATGCGCGGGGCGATCGGTTGATGCATGCATTGCCGACAAGTTTTTGATCACCTGATATTGCATGCAGCGAACAAATTCGGATACCATTTTCGTCACTTCTGTAATCTTGCCAGTTTTATAGTAAATTTCAGGATAAATCAAACGAATGGAGCATCAGATGTTTTGCAATTTGGATCATTGATGTCCATGCATAACATAATTCGTAAGTATGAACCGAGATATGTTATTTAAAGTATTGTGACGAAATTGTAACTGCGCTTTTAATCATTGTGCCTGAACCGTTGTAAATTGTAGTGTCACAGATGTGAAAAGGGTTGTACCGTATTGCATGCTGCGAGCTGATGTACTGTTGTGGATAGGGCATGATTAGTTGTGTATCAGAGTAGTGTATGATGTGTATTTGATATGTATTTCATGTGAGCTTGGTATAGCTGGTTAGCGCGCACACACGATCTCCACACGCGCACTGATCCGACGGACGTGGATATCGGAGTACGGCGGTGTGTGGAAGATAGATAGAGTCACGTCATAGTTAAATTTGGGGAGTTGGGTCTAAGGCCGTTGTCAGGACAAGACGTGTGTGCGAGCTAGCTGGATGCACCGAGACGGAATCAGGCGCATAGTCGAGATGCGCGCCTGATCGACTGTACAAACGTTAGGAGTCCTCTGGCAAGAATAAAGGCAAGGGCCGCTATAAAGGCAAACTAATTGTATGAGGTGTCTGATTGGGGGAGAGTTAGCTGCGAATCCCTAGTGTATAAAAGAACTAAACGGGATGTTGTTGTCGGGTGTGACCAGCGAGTGGATGGCTGTGGTGAGAATTGGAAGACCCGGGAGCAAATCCCGTTGCATTGGTGGCAGCGGCGGGATACACTACGAGGATTTAAGCTACAAAGAGTGCCTGAAAGATTGGCCGAAACTTCCCGCAAGAGATACCGAGAATTTGAGGCTGAAAGATTGCCCAGAAGTCTTTTGAATTGCCTGAAATACGGCTTGAGGGATGCACCGCCTGAGAAAGGGCCAGAGAAAATGGCGGACGTGTGGGAACGCACACAGAGAACCGGGCGATGGGAATCCCCAGGTTGTAGACACACACACCGAGATATTACGGGGAAGGATGCGCTTCAATACAAAACACACGGTCTAGACTCCACGTACACCCCCGACGCCCCAACCCGCCACACATAGATCGGGCGATAGACACCACGGCACACACCCGTTATACCACTGAGAAGAATGCGCTTCCATACAGTGGGTATGCCAGGTCAAACCTGATGCTGGAGAACTACATGGGCTATAGCCTCCACGCACACCCCCGACGCTCTCAGCCACCACATACACAGGCGATAGCCAAACCCGGGTTGTAGAGATCGCCCTCATAAACGATGTATATGGTGTATACACGCATATTGATGTAAAAATAGATGTTAATCAAGAAAGAACCTCCCCCATACACAGGCCGCCATTGATACGAGTGCAGCCAAGGTGCAGCCCAGTGCAGTGTGGGTGGAGATTGGGTTTGACCAGGGTCGTATGACCTCGGCACCATCACGTACGTTCGCCAACCGGCCAGGCTGTACGCCTAGATATCCCGAGGGAATTGTATGGCTAGCCGAGAGGGCTAAAACTGATGAAACCTACGTGATGAAAACGTAATAGCTTGACGTTGAAGACGATATAGCAGCGTTCACATCGATGGAGCCCCACATGAGTGCACGGTTTAGCCTGAACAAGGGCACACACCCCATACCCCGTCCCTACAGATAGTTGATGGCCACATGTGAACCCAGGATTAACGGCGCACACACTCTTCCGTTCCAGTTTGTGTATGCGGTAGACATAATTATACAGGGAAGAGTGGCAGAGTGTGCACCAGTACCAGAAGGGGTGATGGATTAGTGACGTCAAGACTGAGTCAACGATGTCTTCTCGGTGAACAGGAGATGACGGACGACGTGTTCTTGGTGACGGAGGCAGGAAGTGACTGCCACACAAGGGAGAAGGCTCTAGTGCAGCATGGATATCGCGGAGACGATATGTCGCAGAGTCACATGCGAATACCACAGGTGTCGACCTACAGGGGTGATGAAGGAATCACACGAGGGGCAATTGGTGGTATTACAGGCCATGTAGTGCGGACATCAGGTCTAATGGCGAGGACGAAATGCGTGCACAAACGAGAAGCTCCCCACGGAAGGACGGCATGAAAGGCTCCCATATCTCAGCTCCATGTCAGAGTGTCCGTGTGGCTTTCCAATCCTGTCAGCACCAAGAGGCAGAGTTTTAGATGACCACGACAGTAGAGAGGCCCTCACCCGATTATCCACATGCTGTCTGAAGTCACCGATCGGATGGAAGTGGGTAGTCCATACGAAGCATCTGAAGCCATACCCGGAGGGAACGTCGACAAAGTCGTGGATCCAGGAATCCGAAGTAGTCTTGACTACTAGGAGGGGGAGACTGAGCGAGGCGTCCTCAACGGATGTACGGCATGTGTCGGAAGCGGAGATGACTATAGTTCCAATGATCCGATAGGAGACCTGGATACAGATAGCGGACGGAGGTCGCGTGGGCAAGCCTTTCACCGAAGCGAGACCACCGAAGACGGACCCACGATTGAACATTAAATAAACTCAATACCGGAACTTTCGATTTAAATGATTTAAAGACATCCCGTTGTCTTTAAAAGTTGCAGGAATTTTAATTCATAATGTTTATGGACATTCCGTCTTGCTTGAATTTTTGAACATTAGGTTTACGTGATTAAAGGACATCCCGTTGTCCTCAAAGTACGAGAACTCTTAACTTGATTTAAGGACATTCCATTGTTCTTAAAATTGCCAGAACCCAGAGACATTTTGTTGATTGAAAGTCGTTTTGATATGTTGTGTATTGTATATAGCATTGTATAAGGCAACGCTCGAAATTAGCACAGGCCCGATGGCCCGGGGCCACCAAAAATTGCTGTCGGGCCAGTAAAAAACTCATAATTCCAATGTTTGCTGGCCCGATCGGGCCACCATGTGTTGAAACAATTGTGCACAATATTATGGTTCTTATTGCAAATTTGATACCTCACAGAAAATACTTGATTTGTGGTTTAAAAAGAGAGGAAAGAGAGGTCAATAATGAACAGTTTTGTGTGATTTTTTTTCTTCTGCCGTCAGCTTAGAAAAGGCGCAAATTATTATAATTAGCATTATTTCTGCCCCGCCCCCCATGTAAAATTTGTACAGCATGTTCCACTTGGGATAGGTAGAAGGATATCAAATTAATTCTGTTATCAGTTCAGTTTGTATATAAAACTTGAATAAATAATAGGAAATATCAAGAATAATATTTGCTTTACTTGCGGAAATAAGTTAAGAGAAATGTTGTCCGATTTGTAAAAGTTTAATTTGTGTTTTTTCCATTCTGTTTATCCCCACACCCCCGTTTTGTGAATGGAGCTTCCCAATTCCAAATATGGAATGTAAAAACATGTAGTGAGTGTGCATGCAATTTACGTGAGCATAGAAAGTTTACGATCAATTCATCAATGTTTGACACCAAAATTTCAACAACAAAAACCCACAATTTGAAAATATTTAATTTATGTGAGGTTTATAAACAATAATCCATGGAAAAGTGAGGTTAAAAGTCTGAAATGTGAGAGGATATTTTAATAATCGATCAAATTTGGTTCGCATGTAAAATTCAACATAGCCTCTATGTTGTGTCTGCATTGTCTACGTCTTGTGTTGCCGCCGATGTTGTGACTGTGTCCGTAAGTTCACGAAGAATTTATAAATGTTTGACTAACAGTTTTACATATAGCACCACAATTTGAAAAATGTGTCATTCATGACAGGTTTCAAAACAATATTCTACGGAATTGTGAGATTAAAAGTCTGATATATAAGTACAAATTTCCATTATCAATCAAATTTGTTATGCATGTAAAACTCAATAAATCATGTTTGCCGTATTCAAAATCGGATACAGTAGATCGGTGACTTGTCAATGTTTGCAGCCGATGAATCGGCTTTTTGACTTACAATTATTAGCTTAAAACACCACAATTTAAAAACATGTTATTTGTCTGAGATTTTCACATGACATTTACACAGAATGTTGAGGTCAAATTTGTATAATAACAGTGAATTTTCCACTTTTCCACAGTTTTGAATGTGCTATGAATTTTCTTGTTTTTTTCTTTTGTTTTTCTTTATTTTCTTCGGGCCAGTAGATTTTGGTTTCGGGCCACCAAAATTGGAAAAATACTAATTTTACTGGCCCGACCGGGCCACCAGCAAAAAAAGTTAATTTCGAGCGTTGTATAAGGGCTTCCATTAAGTAGCTCTTTCCTTTTATCGTTGTGATAGTTGTTGTTCTCATGATTGTGTATTTCTTTTGAGTTTGAAGAAAACGTGAAAGATTGTTTTATTCGTGGATTTGTAAATTTAGTTATGTTTTGAATAGAACATGAAACGTTACCATTGATTAGTTTACTAGTATGCAGTGTTTTACTTGTAAGTATTCGCATTGAATGATTGTTTATGTTTTATTGAGACCGATACCTCAGATTGTTTAGGAGATAATATTGGGGTAAGACAGAGCTAAGATTTAAGTTGTATGTAGTACAGTCTTGATGATGTATAGTTTGATTTGTTATGCCCAAAACGCTATTAGAATTGATTGAAATGCCATTGATGTGACCGTTCGGCTACCATTCGTTTTGTGTCTGGAGATATCTTGTACGACCTTGCATGTGGTCAATGAGCAGTAGTTTTTGTTAGGCGTATTGTTGAATGTTGTATATAGACATAATTATGTTTAAAGTCAAGCATATATGATGACAAGTGGTTTTAATTGTTGTTTGTAAATAGATCATTGTACGATCTTGCATGCGATCTTGTCAATGAATTTGAATCGTTTGGCGTTAATTTTGGTAGCTTATGTTAAACAAGTTAAAGTGATTCAGTCGGCAGTTTTTATTGTTTTAATGTGATTGGGGAAAACATGTTTGTTATTGGAAATAAGGAAAGTTAATAATTATGGGTTAGGTATTTGTATATATCATCGATTCCATGGTGACTCGCGTGACATTTTTACTAAAATCTGACTTTTAACAGTTTGCCAGCACTAAACTGGCTTTCTAATCTTAACTCTTAGTACTTTTTTACACTAAGATACTGGGTATGCATGGGCAGGAAGGAAAAAAATGTTCTGAGATTCATATTTTCTTAGAAATTAGCCATCCTTTGCCGTGACTCGCGTGACGTGATACAAAACAAGGTTCTTGACATCACTCTGTTCAAATTGGTTTTCGTATCCATCTAAAGAAGAGATCTGGTTACTGACTGGTGAAATACAAACTTGATAACCTACCTCATTCTTAGTATAAAGTACAATACCCCAAGTCTTCCTGATTTTGAGAAATAGCCTACACAAAACGTGACTCGCGTGACACAGAGTGTGACTCGCGTGACGGAGTATCTCACAGCATGGAGGCATAAATCTACAACTTGACATATAAGCTAGAAATCATTAAACTACATTGGGAAAAAGTGTTTTGTATGGATTAAAATGATAAATAACAGTTTTCTTAATTATATTCTGGATGAGGTTCCCTTGTAAACATATTTTGGGGGATGGGGGGGGGGGTCACATTGTTTGATTATGATGGGGCGCTATTTTCCATGTCCTTAGAAGCATGATAGCTACATGTACATAGCCCAGTGGGAGCTAAATTGCATACAATTGTTTGCTTTTAGACACAAGGAATATATCATTGTGGGTTTGTTTAATCAAAAGTATTTGTGTGCATCTCTTGGGCTACCCCCTCCAAACATACCGGAAGCCTGGGGGCTGTGTGCATCTCTTGGGGCTACCCCCTCCAAGCATACCTGAAGCCTGGGAGCTACATGCATCTCTTGGGGCGCATCTCTTGGGGCTACCCCCTCTGAGCAGACCCGAAGCTTGGGGGCTGAGAACATCTCTTGAGGTTCCCCCTCCAAGCATACCCAAAGCCTGGGGGCTGCGGGCATCTCATGGGCATTGATCACCGAGGGAGGGGTGGAGGGGGATATAACCCCCCCCCCCAAAAAAAAAATAATAATAATAAAATAAATAAATAAATAAATAAGTAAATAAATAAATAAAATAAAATGAAATAAAAATAATCATAAATAAATAAAACAAAAAATTATAATAACAAAAATAAACAAAATAATAATAATAACATTTGAGGTGCGGGGGATGGCCTGTATTATTTCCCCCCCCCCCAAACAAATTTGAGGACTCAGAAATATAAAATAACATTAAAATGAAGAGACATGGGCCCCTCTAATTCATTATGATACAATAGTCTTCTTCTAACCCTAACCACATCTTGAGAGTGCTCAACTGCCCAAATCCAAAATCTTCAGGGGGGCTGTGCCCCCTAAAACCCCATTAAGGCCATCTGACCCAGTCCCTTGTACATTGTACTTATTAACATAATTAAGAATAACATATTTAGCCCTTCGGGTGCTCAGCCCCCCCCCCCCCCCCCCCGTAGGTACTAAATAGCAGGCCCCTACTCCCCACCCTTCTCTAAGGGTTTCTTGCCAATTTGCTCACCAAGTGTGCTACGTGTGCACACAATACCCATTGACTTTAGGTGTCATTAGGTTAAAAATTATTTTTGTCTCTGCCCCCCCCTCCCCCCAACCCCTGCCCCCCCCCCCCCCCCCTCTCCCTCCCTCATAAAACCCTGGCCATGCCTACTTGGTTGGTCGCTTCATCCATCGCCTCTCCTTCGCCCCCCTCATTTTCCAAAAATATGCACTGCCAGGTGAAATTAAATGCTTGAGCAGCAAGGAAGTGATCCACAGTAATCTGGCTGCATGTACATTGTATTTATTTTATTTTTACTTCTAAAATGTTCTTATAAAATTTATGTTCCATAAAATATCTCTTAAAACATGTACAAACTAGAGCTAAATTGTTTGCATTCAAATTCTATCTCATTTGGCATTATTACTCTGACTTTGGAATGCATTGCTGGCATGTGACTCGCGTGACAGAGTCCAAACGTGACTCGCGTGACACTTTTGAGGCAGCTTTTTATGGGAGGGTGGCAGAGCAAATGCTTTTATTACTGTATCAACTGATAAAGTATCACTCCTATATTTAAGGATATATAAACATTTCTTGAAATGTAATCTAAATTTACTGCAATTTTAACAAATCAACCTTTTGCGTGACTCGCGTGACATTCATCAAGTGTATTTTGAGGATGATAAATTTGCAAAATGCTAACAGCATAGAAGAAAGATCTTACTGTTTTCTCAAAATGAATGTTATAACTATTTAATAATGTTAGTATAAGGGACAGCTGATGCTTAAAATATTTTTTTTTGTTTTACACTAATATGAGACCAGAGGCCTCTATTTTGACCCAAAACTTCCCCTACGTTCATAGGGCTGTAACTTTTTTTTTTAAAAGGCCCCCCTGAAAAAAAAAGAGATTTAAACCATTTCAACATTTCTCTTCCTAAATATATTAATCACAAAGTGGTTCTTTGTACTTCATTTTTTGAGTTTTATGATGACACTTCCATGGAATTGGTGATATGTGGATTTTTTAGTTTGTAATGCTTGATGAGCATGACATACAGTTTCGGTTGGAAAAGTTGGATTTGGAATTGCATAAGGGTGTTTTGAGAAATGTTTTGATTATGTTTTAAGTTTAAAGGAGAATGCTTAAGTGAACATTATAAGTAGTTATTTTGAAAATGTTTGTGCAAGTTAGAATTTCGTCTTTCCGTATAGCCATGTAAGCCTGAGGACAGACTTATTTTGGGAGGGGGTTATGTGACGAAATTGTAACTGCGCTTTTAATCATTGTGCCTGAACCGTTGTAAATTGTAGTGTCACAGATGTGAAAAGGGTTGTACCGTATTGCATGCTGCGAGCTGATGTACTGTTGTGGATAGGGCATGATTAGTTGTGTATCAGAGTAGTGTATGATGTGTATTTGATATGTATTTCATGTGAGCTTGGTATAGCTGGTTAGCGCGCACACACGATCTCCACACGCGCACTGATCCGACGGACGTGGATATCGGAGTACGGCGGTGTGTGGAAGATAGATAGAGTCACGTCATAGTTAAATTTGGGGAGTTGGGTCTAAGGCCGTTGTCAGGACAAGACGTGTGTGCGAGCTAGCTGGATGCACCGAGACGGAATCAGGCGCATAGTCGAGATGCGCGCCTGATCGACTGTACAAACGTTAGGAGTCCTCTGGCAAGAATAAAGGCAAGGGCCGCTATAAAGGCAAACTAATTGTATGAGGTGTCTGATTGGGGGAGAGTTAGCTGCGAATCCCTAGTGTATAAAAGAACTAAACGGGATGTTGTTGTCGGGTGTGACCAGCGAGTGGATGGCTGTGGTGAGAATTGGAAGACCCGGGAGCAAATCCCGTTGCAGTATGATATATATATTTTTTTTATAAGTGTGTTTGCCGTTAAAGCCTATCAAGTGTTACCATCACGGTATACACACCTCAGTATGCCAGGCGCCGTACTACGTACGGCGCCTGGTTAGGTTAATCGGCACCCTAACATATTTCCGACAGTTTGAGATTTTGAAAATCATCAATATTTCATCAAGTGCAGATTCCGATGAATTTGTCAGATTTGCGATTTAGCGCACAATAAACATCTAACTAAAGACTTAAAGTAACTAAATAAATGGTCCAATCAGTTGAACGATTTACACGCAATATACTGCTGGAGATGAGCATACTGCCCACTCGTACACTGTACCGTTCAACAGTTGAACGCTGTGTTTTAGGGACGCATCGGTAAGGAAAACGGACGGGAAAAAAAAAAACTTTTTTTTCTCTACATTTTGCGGTCTTCAAAACAACAGAGTACGTAATTATTATCAAAGTATATGAATTATGGATCACATTAAGGCTGTCGATTTCGGGTATATTTACTACCCGGGAATCGCGATAATTTTTCGGGCGAGTCCCGGGTAACCCGAAATTTATCCATTTGTTGATTTCGCTATAGGCATGTCACGCCGCTGGGAAAACATGTTCATTCAAGTGACAAAAATGCAGCGCATTTATGAAAATAAATCATCTTCTAAAATACAGAAAATTCGTAAATCAATTTTTTGCTTTTTTTTCGGGATATCAAGTATCGATTTTTGCGCCCGGGACTCGAAATTTTTTGGCGGGACCCGGGTACCCGGGACTCGTCAACAGCCTTAGATCACATATTCATAAACGAAAGTTTTTTTTAATTTGCTGGTAAATCGAGGGAGGAATCGGCCGACAAAAAATGTTTTTGTGTTGGATAGTGCAGCAGGCAGAAGAGGCTTGAGTTTGATCTCCGCACAACGCTATGGTAATGACCTATGTGTGATTTAGCCCAGGCCTAGTTCACATCTACTAGTACGGTCCAGTCAGCTGGACCATTTACACGCAATACACGTGAAGTTGGTGTAGTTAAGCTACCTACCGGCCATTTGTACATTGTTCCGAAATATACCCTTTGTTAGTACTATGTGCTGCCTTACATCTATGTACTATATTTAATTAAACCAATTTTTGATTATTCAAATTACCTCTAACTAATGTTTCTCTGTGAATGTTTAGAATATTTTGACTTTGTTGTGAACTAGAAACAGTTAGTTGAAAAAATTACCGGGCCCCCCCAAAAAAACAAACAAAACAAAACAACAACAACAACAACAAAACAATAAACAAACAAATAATTTAAATACAAACATATATTTATAAGAATAATCACACAAGATTTTGCCTTGGTCAGTCAGTAATTACAAAAGTTCATCCTGATCACTAAAGCACTAAATATAACAATTTAATTACCAATACAATGATTTCATTTCATTTATTAATATTTTGTTTGTACTTAGGCGAATCTTGTGAAGACAGCCAGTGAGCAGAACTCTGATTTGCTGACGGTTGCAGAGCGGTACCAGCTGCTGGTGTTCTATGGAGATGCCTTGTATGAGGAACAGGAGTACAAGAAAGCAGAGGTCAGTACCTTCTCAATGCCCATGAGCTGCTTGGAAGGAATGCTCCCCAGGGAGTGGTGATGGTGCACACAATGTGTGCTGGTTTGCATTGTATCTTATAAGAGGGGTAATAACATTGTAAAGTGCTTAGAGATGATTATCAATCATATTAGGCGCTATATAAATCAAATATGTTATTGTTATCATTATTATTAGATCATTGTTATGCCCTCTTTTAGACCTTAGACATTACCACAGGTTGTGTTGAAATATAAAAGAGTTATGTATTTTTACATTTTCAAGCTCTGCTTTCTTGATAACTCCTCCTTGTTTTTCACAACTAAAATGTATAAAATGGAAACTATATATTGCATAATATAATCATATCTCTAAAACTATATCGCTTTATTTTGTGTACAAGAAATATCAATATAATTTACTTTTGATATATGGTTTATATTATTTTGTTGAAAATTTGGAAAATAAATAAATCAAATCATATTAAATTAAATCAAACTTTTTTCTTTAACTAACGGGTATATACTATGAGGCCTTCAGCTGTACAAGAAATATCAATATCATTTACTTTCTAAATTGTTAGTTTTATGTTGTTGAATATATGGAAAATATGAATTAAAATAGAAATTGATCACAAATTTACAATGTATTTCTGTGAATATCTTTAAACAAAAACAAATACTGTCCCTCATATATTTTGTTAACCCTTTCTTTGCCTTACAGGGCATGTACCGCAAAGCCTTGCAGCTGAAGAAGACACTCAACAAAGCTAAGGTCAAAGGTCAGACTCAGACCAGCCAATCAGAGGATAACCTCCCGTCGGAGCTCGATGTCCGTTTTCGCATCTACCAGTGTCACAACCAACTGAAGAACCACAGAGAAGCTATAGCAGTGGTAGGTCAACAATTTTCCTGCTTATCCTCATCAAGCTCTTGTTGCAGCACCACTGGCGAAAACTTAATGCATGGGCGATGAATGAATAAATCATCTACCTGTGAATAGTGGGTATCACTTACAGACCATTGTGGTGCAGAGTACGTTTCTTAGTCCTGAAATTTATTACATATAAAAGTCACTGGTCTCAACTCAAAGTTAAAACTGGTAAGATAACCTGATTACTAAACCACTGGGGTAATATAACATACTGTACAGTATGAAGAGCTTTTATATGAGTATTTATGCTGCTATATTATGCATTCTTCATAAAGACCCTCACCAAGTATTCTCTGGAGCAGACCTGAATGTGTAACAATAATTAAACCATTCAAGACTGGTCCCGAAGCACTTGTCGCTGGAGTCAATAAACAATTTATGTTATACCAAAATCAAACCATCTTCAATCTGTAATGGTTCAAATTGATTATTACCATGTTTCTGTGATTTCCAGTTGGAGAGCATCCCAGCGAAGATGCGTGAGCCCAAGGTGAACATGGCTCTAGCCAAGCTGTACCGCAAGATGGGAATGGAACGGCCTGCCATCTATTGCTACAAGGAAGTCCTCAGGTGGGTAGCTCTTTCATCACCTTCATAATAATAATGATAATTGTAGCTTGTATGCTACCCAGGGAGTTGAGATGGTGCACAAGATGATAATGTTTGTTTGGAACTGTGTCCGATGACTAAGGGTTATTATAATGCTACAGCTATATAAATACAATCTAATGTTATCGAGCGGTTTTTGAACTCTGCTCCCGTGATTGAGAGTGCAGCGCTTATCTGATCATGACACAAGTATGAAATAAATCAGCTATCCATTCCATTGTGTGATACTAAGAATGTTGATGACTTGATATTACTATTGCTGGAAATGCCCCCTGGCCCTCCAAGCAGTGCTTGGTCTGCTGTCCCTGAGAGTGAGAGGGACAGAGGTAGCTCCATTCAGAGTCAACAGCATAATCATTATTTATAATAATTATTCAGTTCATTACGGGACTGTAATAGTGTTCATATATGACTTGATATTGATATGACTACCCCCCACAGGCAATGCCCCCTGGCCCTGCAAGCAGTGCTTGGTCTCCTGTCCCTGGGAGTGAGAGGGACAGAGGTTGCTCCATTCACGGTCAACAGCATGCCCAGTACAGCAAACATGGAATGGTACGTACGTCAAGGGGTGTTTCACAAAGATCCTAAGATGAACCTAACTTTAATTTGGACTTTTAAAATATGGAAAACCGATAGTTTCTTTGAGAAAATTGTTGAAAAAGTTCTTTTAAATGGCATAAAATATTGATTAAAATCATTAATATTTTCTATTACCAGGGAGATTTGATTTCATGTTCTTGATGTAAAATTTAAGAAAAATAAAACAATACTTGCATTTTTGCCTTTCAATATATTTTATTCCAAAACTACAAATGACTTACCATAATTTTAAGTGCAACTTAGGATCTTTGTGAAACACCTAATATTATGGAATACTCTAAGGCTGGTATATACAAATTAAACCAAGTCTTAAGACAATTCTTTTCATTCTGTTGATTCTGCTCAGGAGCAGGTTCTTAGCACCATAACACCTCTCTCCTCATGGCTCTTCATTTGAAGTCTCCATATGGGCCGCCATTCTTAACAGAGTCCAACATCATGATGTGTTTCCTTTCTCTTGATCTCTTCCCTCGTATCCTTCCTTCTAGTACCAGTCTGAGCAAACTATTGTGTCTATTGCTGTGTGCCACCTATTTCCACTGCTCATTATGATCAATTTCCGCTCTTCTTCAACTTTCTCTAACACTTTCATTTGCTGATTCTATCTGTACATTTCTCACCTCATCTCAAAAGCGTCCAATCTGATGATTTCTGATTTCATGATGGTCTATGCATCTGATGCCCAGTACAAAGTTTAATCCACTGGTATATGCCATTTGAAAGAAAGACATCATAATTGTAATGTTTGACTGCATTATCATTGTAGAGATTGCTCTTGCTATGTCTCTTCTGAGGCTGACTATTTATTTTATTTTAACTAATAACGTATTTGTGTTAAAAACAATGTTGACAAATTCTTACTGTAGTTATCATTGTCATTTGCCATCTACAAAGATCCTGCTACCCTTGAAAGCTCAGACTTCATTTACATTCCATACACATCGGCCAGTATTCTACCAAATTAGTCCGGCCTAAAGTGCTAACTAAGTGTAGACGAACCCCAGACTAAGTTGATAATCAGAAGTCTGCACTAAAATTTCGTATTCTGGGAAGCCTGTTCATGACTTTAAGCCAGCCTAAAGTGATAAGTTTGCAGGTTTTACTAATCTGGGGTGTGGACTAAAGTGTGGATGAGTTAATCCAAGTTAATCAACTTTGTCCAGCCTAAGTTGATAAATTTAGTAGAATACTGCCCATGGCCTTTAATTCTTTAGCACTTAAGTTTACAGCACTTCTGTTTGTTTCCCAAAAATTAATGAGTCTTGATTTGATGTATTTAGGCTAACATTCTGGTTGAAGGGGCAGGCGTACAGTGCTAGCAAGGAGTACAGCAAGGCAGTCAGCACATTCAAGAACCTTGAAAGTGGGGTGAGTTACCATGACAACAACAATAATAATTTACCATCATTTATGTTTTAAAGTATTCTGGTCTGGTAAAGAGTTTTTGTTCACATTTAAAAATAAATTTGTGTTATATCTAATATACCTCATTGCTACATCATGCTGTCTAACAGGACATGTTCATAGTTAGTTAATGTTTCTATCAGTTCCTTACCATTATATTCCTTAAGATGTATGTCTCCATTATTTTTAACTGTCGTGTATATTGTTGTAATGGTTGAAATTAATTTTAACAAAATAAAATTTCTTCCACTAGAAGAAATTGAAGAAGGATTAGCATCACAATGTCAAATTAAAAACAAAACAGAGTAATATATCCCTGAAGATGAAAGGTAGCTCATGATCTGAATAAATGTTTGTTCTTCCTTTGCTAGAGTGTGCTGAGAGAGAACACGGATGTGCTGAGTTGCCTGGCAGAGAACCACTTCATGTCAGGTGACCTCACCACAGCAATGTCCATCTACCAGAGAGTGAGTACAAAGACCTCGTTGTATAGTATTGATCAGTAAAATGTACATTTACCAAAAAGTTTGAAAACAGAAATATGATAGACCTAGAATGCTTGCTGTCAGTCTTATTTCAGTTTGTTGAACAGTTGCAATTGATAGAGATTTGTGTGCTGTGAACTTTGAAATAATTCTGGATGTATGATTTTGTATTGGATTGCAAGTGCATCGAGCTTTACAATTTTGACAAACTTTTCAAACCACAAGCTGTAAATTATTTTTGCTGGCCCGAAGTAAAATTATACTAGCCCTATACCAGTAGGCCAGTGTTAATGTCAAGCCAGATTGAATTATTAATTCATTTGTTGGTTCATGTACAAATGTGTTATTTATTTGCTATGTTTATTGTTACAGGTGCACTCCCTAGACACCCAGTACCTGAGGGGCATGGACATATATTCATACATACTGTACAAGGAGAAGAAATCCAAAGAACTACAGAGGTAAGAGTTCCCTGTTTATTAATAGCTCATTATTTAAAGCAGCAACTATTCACCAGAGATCTACAGAAACATACCACCCATCTCTACCACCGATGCTCATCGCCGAACAAGATTCGCTGGTCAATGTTTTAGAGCCAAAGACCAAGTAATCTCGGATGTGATCTGCATGAGACTCCCTCCTAATAGAGGAAGGAGACCTATGAACTATGTGGACTGCATTGCAAGAGACATCCAGTGTGAAACTGGGGACTTGCAGACATTGATGAGTGATAAAGATTCATGGCATTGCATCGCGTCTGCTTAGTAGTAGTACATATTCACCATGAATTACACAAATGCACGCACAAATATAATGAATGATCTAATTGAACTGGTTGATGACTTATTCTCCATAGACCCACGCTTGAGTAGTTTCAGGACCAGTCCTGAACAGGTTAGACAGTATTGCTTCAGAGTGAGATTCCATAGTTTAACAATATTACAGAATTATCATAAAATTATTCAATAGGGAATATTTTCTCAAATAATACTTTTGCGGGGGACCAGGGGTATCCTTTTAAGTTTTTCTTTCAGGTGGCCAAAAACAGCTGATAGACTGCCACCCTAGACTTGTGTGATGTCGATCATGATTTGTTGGTGGCCAAAACAACTGATAGACTGCCACCCTAGACTTGTGTGTTGTCGATCATGATTTGTTGGTGGCCAAAACAGCTGATAGACTGCCACCCTAGACTTCTGTGTTGTCGATCATGATTTGTTGGTGGCCAAAACAGCTGATAGACTGCCACCCTAGACTTCTGTGTTGTCGATCATGATTTGTTGGTGGCCAAAACAGCTGATAGACTGCCACCCTAGACTTGTGTGTTGTCGATCATGATTTGTTGGTGGCCAAAACAGCTGATAGACTGCCACCCTAGACTTGTGTGTTGTCGATCATGATTTGTTGGTGGCCAAAACAGCTGATAGACTGCCACCCTAGACTTCTGTGTTGTCGATCATGATTTGTTGGTGGCCAAAACAGCTGATAGACTGCCACCCTAGACTTGTGTGTTGTCGATCACGATTTGTTGGTGGCCAAACAAGTTTCTGGTGACCATAGACACCTGGGCCACTGTTGGTCCCCAATATTGATTCTAATCTGATTTATAGATATTTCAGCTACTTCTGTACTGATTATTAATCAAAGAAAGTTGATTCTTTCATTCATTTTTTTTCCTTCAAATTTTACACAAGAAAATTACTTGAAGCACCATCTAAACCAAAACTGAACTATCCCTTTAAGGGGAAGTCCTGATTCAATATGAATATGTTTGTCTCTCTGCCCAGCCTGTCCATGGAGCTGATGGAGGTGACAGACAAGCGAGGGGAGCCTTGGGTTGCCATGGGTTACTACTGCTTGTGTCCGCCCACTGTGTCATCCAGGTACGCCAGGGCTGTCTACTTTGCACAGAAGGTGAGATTTCAATATTAGTTTGTCTCCTCCTCCTCCTCCTCCTTGTTAATTTGTAGCATTGTGTTCTTTAAAGGGACTTAGTAACATTGTCCAAATCCTCAAAATAAAATTGTAATTCTAGCGGTTCCCTCATACCTTGTTGTATTCGTATTACCAATAAAATCATGGGACAGGTTTCGGTTTTTCAAATTTCCCTTTCGTTACAAAGAGGTACGATCGAATTATTCAGATAAGAAAAACTCGCCTGGAGTTTTTCTTACCGTGTACAAAGTGAGTGCAGTGAGTTAGTGACTTATCACTTTGCATTTTCGCTCATTACTTGGCCATGCAATGTCCATTTGACTTGAAATTTTCACACAATACCCTGTGGACATATGAGATAACAACAATATACATTGCATCAACCATTCATCACTTTTTGCACATGTCAACAAAGTTACTAGATCCCTTTAAACAATCCGTGCCCATGAATGGATGAGCATTGGGTGGATTTCATAGTGCAATGTTCATTTCCCTTGGCATATCTCGGGAAGGGAGTCAAGGTGCAAGCCTTCCTACTGAAAGACAAGGAGCTGCTGGAGATGAACACGTCTCAAATGCAACCCTCCACTCTCAAGTTCCTTAGACTAACTACAATTTAGTCAGGTTTGACTAGTTTATTGTCATGTTTTATCTGTATCCACTCATAATAATAATAATAATAATAATACTAATCGTTTCTTATAAAGCGCAATCTTACAATTAAGTCTCAGTGCGCATGAATGAAAATGAAAAAGAGAGAGAAATAGAAGAGTATTTGTGCATAACTCATGTTATCTATTGTTATCTATTGTCTCACCAAGGCATATCCACTAAAGGGAGGCAAGGTACAGGCCTTGCTGCTGAAAGGCAATGTGCTTCTGGAGATGAACACTTTCTGAAAGCCTTAGACTAACTACAATTTAGTTAGGTTTGACTAGTTTCTTGTCATGTGTCATGTCTTATCTATTGTCACTCACGTTATCTATTATCTCACCAAGGCATATCCCCTAAAGGGAGGCAAGGTGCAGGCCCTGCTGCTGAAAGGCAAGGGACTCTTGGAGATGAACAAGCTACCTGAAGCAACACTGCACTTTCTGAAAGCCGTAGCCTTCTACAATTTAGTAAGGTTCGACTAGTCTTGTGTCATGTCTTATCTATTGTTATCTATTGTCTCACACAAGGCATATCCCCTAAAGGGAGGCAAGGTGCAGGCCCTGCTGCTGAAAGGCAAGGGACTCCTGGAAATGAACAAGGTACCTGAAGCAACGCTGCACTTCAGGGAAGGAGTCAGATGTGCACCTAACAGATTCGAGGCTCATGAAGGTACATTTCTATGTCTTATTTGATTAAATTATGAATTGTAGATGCTTCTTTAGATGTGTGTTCTTTTGTTTGTTTAGGAAGTATCATTGTGACTGGAATGCTCACTGTTACACTTTTTTGTTTTGTCCCAACTGGATTAAGTCTGATGAAAGATAATTGCATTAGGAGTAAAACAATATTGTTGCTATCATTTATGTTGAATGTTATCGTTATCATCAAGGTAGTTGTGATCAATGTTGCCTTCATCATCATCTCTGATAAAAATTTACTATTTTTGTCTTCTAACAACAAACCTATGTTTGTTATATGGGCTTTTGATAGACAGTAGATAAACATTCACTTCATTTAACACTGACTTTTATCAGATATCTACAAAAGTTAGGATAGCTGTAAATTTTACATTTGCATGATGACAAACTTATTGTCCTTTCTTTTGGTTGTCATAATTCCTCTCTTCAGGTCTGGTAGAGTGTTACGTGAAAGCCAGCAGAGTCCGAGATGCAATCACAACCTTCACCAACTCAGTCAAAGTCCTGGGCAACAACCCTCGCACCATCACCTTCCTGGCTTCACTTCTTGCAAGAGATCGCTTGTCTATGGAAAAGGTAAACACTTTATTATTATTATTATCATTATTATTACATCACTGGAACTAGAAATTGTTGAACATAAAATACTGTTCATACTACATATAGTGAGGTATTGTCAGCATTTTTTTAATTTACCAATCTTTCATATCTTTGTGTTATTTATTTTGAATCTATTCCTGAAATTACTCTTTTACTTTTCAGATTCATAATATACTTAAAGGGGACCACCAGGTGAAGAACAACACTGGCTTATATGTTTTAGCACTGTAATTTGATTTTAGATATCAAATTCTTTGCAAAGGGTTATGTGTTATTCATAAATAATGCAATCACCCGATCATACGGAACCTTACAGGGCCTTGGGTCTCATAAGCACCAAACATTTGTGAGTGCTTCAGTTCTATATACGATACATTAAGAGACAATAGAACGCATAAGTCCTAGACCTAGAAGTAATGCAGACCCATGCACACATAATTTAGTATGGTGATGATTGCTCAAATTATAGCATTTTTCTGGAAAATTATTTTTCTAGAAACCTATTTTTCTGAACTTTTTGATGGCATTGACCGCTAAAACTATTATCTTTTATTTATTAGAAAATAAGTAGTTGGTGTTTTGATTCCTTTAAGATTATTTAACGTATTTAACAAAGTAATCAATTTAGAAATCAAGTTAATTAGCAGTTATCCTTTTAAGTTTTGTCTTTTATCGCAACTCAAAAGTCTTGACATTTTGTTAAATTCTGTAGAGAGACAACCGTGTTGAATGTTCTTTGTTTTTGTAGTAATGTAGCGCCTTGAGTAATATTTTCAGAGAAGTGTGCTATATAAGTATTTATATTATTATCATTATTATTATTGTCTTGTATGACTTTTCTAGGCCAAATCGTTGCTGGAGAAAGTGTTATCCCAAGACCCCAACTATCTGCCAGCAATCTACCTCATGGTGGACATCCTCAACGAAGAACAGAAATACCCAGATGCAATTAGCCTGTGAGTATGCAGTATAATAGTTCTTGGTATGCCTTTAAAGGGACCTAGTAACATTGTCCAAATCCACAAAACTTTATTACAAATCTAGTGGTTCTCTCAATAGTGTAATCCTATTAACAATAGAAGCATGGAACAGGTTTTTTTCTTCTTCAAATTTCCCCTTCGTTAGAATTTCATACGATACTCAGAGGACATATCAGATCACAGCAATGCCCATTTTTACAACCATTCGTCACTTATGTCAGCAAAGTTACGCAACATTTTCTGAACTGTTTGCCATATGGGCTTTTAGCTTGTAAGATTTTAGATGTCTTGAACTTAAAACATTCTCGACAGTGTAAGAGCATAAATGCTCTTATTGAATACAAGCAGTAACTGTAGTATTTTAACTACTACTCTTATCTAAAGCTATGCTTTTTACCAACTCTCAAACTACTCAAAATTCTACAATTACTGTTATACTTAGGCTTAGCAATATCATCATGTTCATGTTGCAGCGTGTATTTGATATTGATAACAATATAAAAGTTATATGATTTGATCATCTCTCTTTTTTGCCATGTCAGGATACGTAAGCAGCTAGAACAGCAGAGCACAAGTCAGCTGCATCAGATGCTGGGAGACTGTCTGACCCTCAACAATGAACCACAGGAGGCACTGGACCAGTACAGCATATCCCTCAGGTAATGCAGTGTTATTATGGTAGTGATGGTGGTGATGGTGGTGGTAATGATGATGTTGGTGATGATGGTGATGACAAGGATTGTGGTGATAATGATGATGATGGTGATGATGAGGTGGACATCAGATGCTGGGAGACTCTCAACAATGAGCCTCAGGAGGCACTGGACCAGTACAGCATATCTCTCAGGTAATGCATTGTCATTATAGTAGTGATGATTGATGATGATTGATGATGATGATGATGATAGTGATAATGAGATGGAGGAGGAGGCGAGCATCACTTGCGTGGTGACTATCTGGCTCTCAACAATGAGCCTTAGAAAGCACTGGAGTAGTACAGCATATCTCTCAGGTAATGCATTGTCATTATGGTAGTGATGATTGATGATGATTGATGATGATGATGATGATAGTGATAATGAGATGGAGTAGGAGGCAAGCATCACTTGCGTGGTGACTATCTGGCTTTCAACAATGAGCCTTAGAAAGCATTGGAGTAGTACAGCATATTTCTCAGGTAATGCAGTGGCATAATGATGATGATGATGACGTCGTCGTCGTCGTCGTCGTCGTTGATGATAATGATGAGTATAACGAAGAGGACATTACCCTATATCATGATCATCAATTTTTATACTTAATTATATTTACATTATTTTGACAGCATGGACCCCAACAATGACAAGGCGATGCAGGGCATGCAGAAGGTAGAGAAGACGAGTGACAGTCTGGAGGCCACGGCGGAGGATGACATGGATGCCATTGAGGAGAGTGGGGAGGATGTCGGGGAGTATGAGAACAGCGACCCAGAGGGGTCATGGGTCGACAACGAGGTGAGATATGATCAAAGAACATGGTAACATTTGGGTGATGATGATGATGGTGGTGATGGTGATGGTGATGGTGATGAAGATGATGGTGATGATGATGGTGATGGTGATGACGATGATGATGATGATGATGATGATGATGATGGAGATGTTGATGATGACGATGATGGTGATGGTGGTGATAATGATGATGGTGATGGTGATGATGGTGATAATGATGATGATGATGGTGATACAGATGATGATAGAGATGATGATGATGATGGTGATAATGATGATAATTATAGTGATGGTGATGGTGATAATGAGGATGATGATGGAGATGATGATGATGGTGATGATGATGATGATGATATTTATGATGATGACGACGACAACGATGGAGGTGATGAGCAGGGAGGATGTAGGATAGTATAAGATTAGTGGCCCAGAGGGGTCATGGGTTCTGGCTTCTTGACATACTATTCACAATCAATCAATTGACCCTACAGTTAATTGATTGATCATGTGAATAATCGTAAAGCCCGGCGCAGACAGAGTCGACTCGACCCGATCCGACTGGTTTTCAAGTTCAATGTAAATGGTGCGTGTTATGATGGTGACAATGTACTTGAGGATAGTTGTGATGTTATATTCATATTGACACCAAAAGACTCGTCCATTCCTAATTTTGTTTTTATATTTCTTTGTTTCTCATGCAGTGGCTGAGCTGATGACCCTATTTGATGAACCACATTCTGGACCAACCATTCCAGGATGAGAGACACTTTGTGAAGATGAGGATCAAAGGTCTGCATCGTCTTCAAGTCTCTGAGCTGAACTCCCAAAATGGCATCTCTGTTTTTAATCCATTCACTACAGGATCTGGCGTTCCTTGTATTAACTCTATGGGAACTACACAATCTTGTTGGCAAAGGTATACGCCAGGACATGGATGGCTCTAGTCATGTGACCTGATCATGTGACGTGTTGGTACACCTTGGCAATGGACATGGGAGCTGTTAATGTGATATGATGGCATTTCAAACACTGAACTTTGAATCACATTTTATCTCAAGATGTGACTGAGATATGGATTGGTGTTCTTTACCATTGCTTTGGGTCAGTGAATTGAATTCCAGTCATGGTGTGTCTGTTTAAAGACATCATTTACTACGAGACCCTTAGCCTTCAGCCAACATAACAGTGCCATTGTGTGATGCTATTGCAAATGGTTTGATGGTATCCAAAAAATATTGAAATGTAGATCATGTAAAAAGTTTCACTATGTGAATACATTGGAGCCTCGTTATAATTAGCTTGTGACCATGAGAATGACATTGTTATATCAGGGTTCAACTGAAATGCAATATAATATAAAGATTGTTATAAGACCAAGGGTTTTAAATCATAACTCTCTCTTACAAGGTTCTACTGTAAATTATGTAATCCTTGGCCTCGTTAGTGTATCTTTGCAATTTAACAGCCAAAATATTTATCATTTTGTGATGCTTACACAAAGAGTTTGATAGTATTCAATGATTGAAACGTAGATCATGTGATATTTGTGCACTGTGTGAAAAGTAGTGTATACAGTGATTTTGTTAAAATGATAGGCAGTGCCAGCCTTGTGGCCCATTTATTCAAACCTGTAAATAATGATAAACTATGCGATGCATGAATGTTCATGGTTTTAGAAAATGACATTTCAAAGTTAACACATCACCTACCATAATGCTTAGATAGAAATAAGGCCAGGGGTTTCTGTTTCAGGCCAAAGCATGTTTTATGCCATGTTTATCTATAACTCCAGGCTTAAAATCAATATTTCTGATACATATCGGGTTTCATAGCTCTTGATTTGTATCATCTTTGAAGCATCAAACTCATCAAAACTCGTCCAGAACTGTGGAAGCAGTTTCTGCAGCTCATTGACAGGCATTTGAAATATCATGCAAGGAAAGGGAACCAATCTAGACGTTTAGAATGCCCAACTTGTTTGAGTTTGAATCTAGGCAAGGTCGCCTGACTGGTTGACTCGCACTGCAAAATACTCTCTGGGACCTGTATAATATAACAAAATAATTACGCAAATATTTGTAGCTTACAAGTTTTTTGGGTGGTGCTACCCCTTAAATATTTGGTTTCATAGTTTGTTACCTGATAGACATATTTTCAATGTCATGTAATTTGACGAAAATAGAATATTTCCTTTAAAGGTTATTTATAATAATGCTGTAAAGTGATCCATTGACTTTGTCAAATTCAACCAAAATTACTTGGAGCTTTCACACTTCTCTTATACCTTGTTGTTTTGCCTATGGTAACAGAAGAAAGAAATGGGTTTTGATTTTTCAAATGTCTCCCCTATTATGGCGGGGGATATTTAAGATTGAATTTGAAAGCGGTCGAGAATGCTTTGCGATTGTAGTCGATTAGTATCCGATTTCGAACACTTCGATCGTCCATAGTATCAAATTTGGATACTTTGCACAAACAATCGGACATAAATTTTAACCCTTTTCACTAGGTAAACATTGTTTTTTTACTCCAAAAATCTCACACATCATTCAGAAGAATATTGCAATGATATTGGTATATGACTGGAGTTTCAAATATTACTTTTGGAAACCTTGCAAAGTAAATGGATCACTTTAATGTCTAGTTGGGGACAACAGTGAAGTCAACATCATTCATTAAATTTACATGGATGTACATTTTTTAATGAAGTTTTCATTTAATCAAGAGAGCCATCTGATACCTGTAGTAGAATTTTGTAACCTTCTAATTGTTTGTATTACATTTGGTATTGAAAGAGAAAGATATGTATAAAAGAAATGTTGATTAAATATGAAATAAAGTACTTGAACCTGTGAATACAGTATGTCATTGTTTTAGACAATAGCACAATATTACGTAGAAGTGAGTACAGAAATTCTTAAAAGTTTGTATAATGAGTAAAATAAACCAAATACTGTAAACGTGGTAATATTCGCGGTGCTTTAATTTTCGCGGATTTCGCGCCGAGGTCTAGTCGGTGTCCGCTAACATTAAAACCCGCGAATATGCAATTTGATTGATTTTCATTTACTCAATAATGTTATTTTGATGACTGTCTTACGTCTCGGCGCGAAAATAACGTTTACAGTATATATTGCTCAAGTACACCTGACTGCAAAAAAGCGGTCCCAGACGTAAAATAATCATAAATTATTGAACGCGTCATAAGTCACCAAATAGTCCACATTTATGTAAGAAAATATAAGTTTGCTCTGACCATGATTATATTCCAGTTCCACTGCAATGTAGCTTTCAAGTCTTACTTTGATTTTCACCACTAAAACTTTTAACAACCTTTGCGAGCCCCTATGGGAAAGTCTGATAGATGGAAAAACCATTTGAAGTGTCCACTTTTGAACATCCCGTAGTATTCAAATAAATCTTCATACCACAGCAATCAATCAACTTGGTATTCCATCCACCTTTCTGAAATGTGCAGGAAAAAATGCAGCTAAAAAGAAATTTTCTCCTGTTAAAAAGGTACGCCTGGAATAGATCTATCTGTGAACAGTAATTGGCTATAGTGCGAGTGTGATTGGTTTCTTTGTGTGTGTGTGAGTGTGGATTTTTTAATTCCCTCTCCAACACACAAATCCCAAAATAGGTGTAATATTACATTAAGGAAATCAAGATGTGCAAAAAACTTTTACAGATTTTAACTTTTAAAGTCAACAATATATCACAAGAAGCTGGAACACATCGGAATAGCAGTACAAAAAACATTCCTTTTTAATGAACCTGTTAAACATGATTAGTATATTGTGAGAACATTGTCGAGAACTAAACAAAAACAACAAAATTAGTTTGAAATAATACCAGTTTGATTGCCTGCTTACAGCTCTATTTATCAGAAGAGTTATCCTGCACAATTATTTTGTTTCTTTTTAGAACAAGTAGTAAAGTGTTTGTTCAGCTAGGTACATAATGTATTTAAATCACAAATTGCTCTTCAACTTTGTTTCTCATGTTTTACTTTCGTAGTAAGAAAGACAAATGGCCAATGCAAGAGAGCTCTCAGAAGAATTCTGCATAAATAGCTGCATCCACAAAATCTATAATTAGCATCACACAGGTCACCTCACTTGCGTAGAGTTTGCTGCATCCCCAAAAGCAGTTGAGAATGGTGTTCAGTTCATTTAACACACAGTGGAACATCGTTATAATGAGGATATTGGGTCCATGAAAATTATCTTGATATATCGGGTAACTTGTTATATCAAGGTTGGAAAATATAACAAGCTTGGATCAGCAAAATGACTTAATTTCACAGAATTTTACCACAGCTCTTTATAATGAGGTTCCACTGTAATTCGCTGCACCCACAAAAGCTCAAAAATGCCATTCGGCTCCATTCATTTGGGCACATTTTGCTGCACCCACTGCAGGTATGGCAAGTTCCCGTTCTGGATGGGAAAGGTGATAAGTTCAGCGACCTCATTAGGATGGTTCTTGCGTATGAACTCTGAGAGTGCGTCTACCTTAGACGTCCTGGTCTTGATCATCAGAATCAGCTCTTGGTCTGTCTCGATGTTGCCTTTCCACTCATAGATGGATTTCACACCAGGGATGATGTTAACACACGCTGCTAACTTCTGCTTCACTAGTTCTCTGTGAGCAATCGTTACAAGAAAATGAAGGGGGATTAAATTTTTGAACACCAGCAAATAAGAATCTGTCACAATAATGAGCCACCATGTCCACCCAGAAGGTAAAATCTAACAAAAGAGAGGGAGACTATTTTGCAAGCAAAGCGAGCTTACAGGGGTTAAAGGGGGCAACCTCTTTCTGCTGGAAGCCTTTGCATATTTTTGTGTAAAGGTACACTATTTCCTTGCATATAAAAGAACAAATATTTAGTTACAAGTATATTTATTGATTGATGGCTTGAATTAAACAACAATTGTTGGAAATCTGCCAATCAGCAGAGTAATTGTATGCCTAATACAAAATTACAAACCGTTCAAATATTCTTTGAATTTAAAGATAGAAGAAACTGACCCGAATTATGTAAATAAAAAATGAGAAACATAGAAAATAGGGCTGCATCGGAAATCAAACCAAAGACCTCCAGATTGCTAGACTGATGCTCTAACCATTGAGCAACAATGCATACCTGCCAACTGTTCTGATTTAATCGGAATATTCTGATTTTCTGATTTTTTTCCTCCTGCATGATCGGAAGCGCCAGAAACGTGCCGATGATAGCATAATTGGATAGGTAACATCATGATACATATCGATAATCATTTATTAGACTCTGAGCAGTGAGAACGATGTAAACAAAAAATAAGAGCCCCTGTGATAGAGCCCCAAAATAGCCCTTGTGAACATTTTCACGAGGGCGCTTTTTGTCCTCAAAATTTTCAAATTGCCCTTGTGACCATGACCATGATGGGGGCTTTGCCCCCAGACCCCCGCTAAAGGTTTAGATTTCTTATTTTCAAATGTTGGCAGGTATGCACAATGCTGGATTGATGGCAGTCCTTTCCAGAAACCCTTTTTGACTCTTTGCTCATTTTCCATCCAAATGTTGTTATCTATATAGTCCAAGCATGATTTTCAGAGGTCATATGGGGGTAAGGGTCAAACTTACGCAGCTAGCTTCTCGGCAGCTTCAGCATTACCAATGGTTGTAAAAGCAGCAGACAAATCGGCAGCCGCTTCGGTACTACTCTCTGTTGCCATGGTAACAACACTTAATAGTCTGGAGGGCAGAACTGATCGGAGAAGTCCCTTAGAGGCAGATAAGATGAGAGACATGCAGCAGGCAGCAGATAGACCAATGAGAAGTGCACCGAGTGAAGACTTGCTTATAAATCATTCCACTGCACTGCAAACCTGTATTGTGAACAAAGAACAAGGGATATACTGAATCATTGTAGCATACCCTTTCAAACATAGCCTAGCAAAACTAAAACATTGTAGCATAAAATTTCAAACATAGCCTAGGAAAACGGCTAACTGACCAGAAATATATCATATAAATGTAATTATAAATGAAAATGAGCAGAGAAAAATTGGACTTCCCCTTGATATGAACCATAGACCTCTACCTCTGGTGCTCATAACGACTGAGCTAGAAAACTCCTGTGATAGTTGTGCCTCTAGTTAGTGCTGTTGATGGGTCCCGGGTACCCGGGTCCTGCCGAAAAATGTCGAGTCCCGGGCGCAAAAATCGATACTCGATTTCCCGAAAAAAAAACAAGCCCCCTCATTGAACGCAAGAGTTAATTCAAGTGACATAAATGCGCTCAATTTTCACTTGAAAGAACATGTTTTCCCAGCTGGCGTGACATGCCGATCGTGTAATCAACAAATGGGTAAATTTCGGGTACCCGGGACTCGCCCGCTTTTGTAATACACACAACAAAAAAGTAAGTCCCCCTAATCAAAATGGCATCACTTTTTGACAAAAATGTTTTGAGCAAAATAAGGATTTTTGAGCAAAAGGATTGTTCCTACACTTTGTGACTAACTTCTGTGTGAAAATGAAGTTGGTCCATTGAGTCACGCATGAGTGAGCACACAAAGTGCCAATCTTTCCTTTGATGTGTGCTCACTCATGCATGACTCGATGGACCAATTTCATTTTACACAGCAGTTAGTCAATAATAGTCCATGGGCCCAGACCAGAAATTTCACTTGTCGGTACCATCTCAGGAAACTAATCCTAGTTATGATTTTTTAATTGGTGTATATACATAGATCATATTTTGATGTGATAACCATTTCAGACTGGCAGCTTATTGGTAGTTTTCATCTATGGAATGTATGGTGGCATTATAGGGACATTTTGGCCAAAATTTTGTCAAAAAAAAAAAATTGCAATTTTGTTTTTTTTAATTTTTTGTTTCAACATGGGGCCAGAATGAACTACAAACCACAAATACATGTCTGAAATGCTTTATTTATACCATCCAAGTAATCCATTATGTCATTCCTGAAGGCAGAATTTGTTTTATGGCAGAAAGGGGTGAACAATAGGGCCTATCAAAATCTTGCTGATTATAGTGATTTTCAGTACATGTACATTTTAATTTATAATATTGTCATACAAGTTCCCTGGGTAGTGCTACTGAACCGCATTAGCCTACAACATGCACATGTTGTATGAGAAAAACATTTATAAACATTTTACAAGTTTTTACCACGGCACAGCTATAGGCATTGCCCTTCCCCTACCCTAGTTCCAACAAGCGTCCAAAATGTGAAATTTATGGATAACACAAATTTCACCACGCTACTATGGCATGTTTATGTACTTTGTTTTTTATAGCCATGAATGTCCTTGTGACTGTGCCCAAACATTCACACCATGGATCAGTAGTCTAGTCTTCATCACTGTTATCAGCATCAGAGTCCTCGAGGTCTACAACCTCTTCCTCAACATCAGCGGGCTGGTTGCTGCAGGTTCACAACTTGCACATGTCAGTGCACTTCAGGCTATTGGCAATGCACGTGCAGTCTGGCATAGAAGAGTTAATTGTGGTCAGAGTTCATTGAAGTTTGTGGTGTTGGTAGACAGCACATACATGTCACACGGTGACCTCTTGCAGCTTCTGAAAGAGCCCGGTAGATACTTCCCATGAATGACCGAGGTGACTGAAGGCCCCTTGGTAGTTCTTATCCGGCTTCATTTGCTTCAAGGCGCCCATCTTTCCCCGGCGTGCAAAGGCACTAACTGTATCACAACCACATACACTGCCTCCCATCGATCTAGCGAGCTTGTCAATGTCTAGGAACCGCGTGCGGGTTTGCGTATCTTGTCATGGAATGGTGAAGTTGGTGGATTTGTCTATAGGTGTTTCTTCTTGAAATCCTGGTATACTTCCTCTCCAACCGTGCGAGCCGTGAGGAGGTCATTGGCAACATCAGGAGGAGCAACATTAGCGGTCGACAAGCTGACAAACTGTGCTTGATCAGGAATCAGTGGATCCAGCCAGCTATTCTCCATGACATCCACCAAGGATTGGATGTCAGCCTCATCCCTCCGGATCCTAGGTAACTGCAGATCTGGATGGTTCAGCTGGGAGTGACTTCGACCTACCATATCCCTGAGGTACCCAAGGTACATTCTGCGGTACTCTGACGTCAGATAGTAAAGGGTGACAGCTCCTGGATTCAGGCTGAATCCTTTCGTTCCTCCAGGTGTCTGTGTGTCTTTGTTGACAGTCTCCTCGATCGTCTGATCCAGGGGAATCCGTCCGAATGGGTTCGTGGTTCCTGATCTGAACCGAGAAGCCACCTTCCATGAAGTGGGCATGTACCTTGGGGTGGTCGAGCGGCAGTCGGGACATCTGTATGTAGTATAGGGTAGGAATAGACCGCTTCTGTAATGTATGCAAATAATATGCGTATGACATCAGACTCCCCTTTGGCAAGCTAAACAATAGTAACTAGGTCCGGCAAGCTCCGGCAAACTTAGCTTGCTGGACCTAGTTACTATTGTTCAGCTTGCCAACGTCATACGCATATTATTTGCATGCATTAGAGAAACGGTCTATTGGGCGTAATTTAACTTGTCTAAGACAAATCACCATGGAATCATCTCTCGGATGGATGCTAGGTGTAACATCTAGTCCCCTATATAACCATGGTCCTTTTCCAGTGAGAAGAAGAAGACACGACTTATGACTCTCAAGAAGAAAAGAGGAAAACAGCCGCAATGCAGGCAAGAGCAATGAAGTTCTGCGCATGTCTATGATTTTTGCTACTAGTAGACAGCTTCACATGTATGACTTCATGGAAAAGCATGGGTTCAGTGATATATTTCACCTACTCTGTTCAAGGAACCCGGCAATATGTGAAGTGGTAGGAAGACTGCTTTCCTCTTAGTGCCAAACCAAATTTGGCTGATGTTTGCCTTCGGATAGCAGAAAGAACAGCAGTGGTCCTTTTACAAAGGTGAAACATTTTAAGCAATTCCAAAGTATGGAACCGCTTTCTTCATGTATAGCAACAGTTATCTGGCACCCGCCAACATGATATCACCTTGCCCAGGCTTGATGTGTAGTTGATACTAGAACTTCCATCAATGAATGACTATACAGACTCTATACATGATGGAATACTTGGCTTGGGAATGTGCGCATTCTTATGAATGATGGCGTCAGGAGGTCGTTTGAAACAAAGGAGAAAAGCGTCCTCACTATAGGAGGCAGTAGCTTCAAGAGAGCCGACTCGTTGTTCAAAAACTTTTAAGCTCTCAAATTTCCCAGATCGGAATCCTTAAACTGGTCTGCTTTGGTGATGTACACATCCATTCTTGTGTTCAAGTGATAATGTTATCGCATTGGCAGGGTTTTTTTTACCAGCAGTGTCGATATGTGCCGATTCTGGACTGTCCTCACCCACAGCTCTGAGAGATCAGTGAGACGTGCTTGTGACATCAATGTCATTGGCATGAATAACTACTATGTCGACTATGCGAACTACTCTGTTGTAGAATGTATAAAGTAAGACACTTGTAACAGCCTCTTCGTGCCTGTTGTGTAGATCAAAGCCAACAGGAACCTCTATAGCAGACCCCACTGTGAGAACAATACGCTTTTCTTTCTATCCACCACCAATGTGCAGATGGCTTTGACCAAACTAAGGTTCAAGCTGTCCATAATCTCACCACCTTTCACAGGGTAAGCTCTAAAGGTTTGTTTTGGTAGCTTGATATACTGGCGCTGCACGTTTCCCACTGACTTCATAGACTTTTTGCTCATTTTGTATAGGGCACACCACTGTTCCTGTTCAGCAGACTTCAGGCTGGCCTCATTGTACATATATACATTGTATGTTCATTCAAGGTGTATGATATCAGTACAGAAATTATTTCAGCAATAGATTTGCGTGCCATTTAATGACTGCGTCAAATTCTTCACCTAATATGAGATGGCCATTGACATATGGCACACATTGAATTAACAACCACTGTCTTTATACAGTTCGGTTGTCATTGGCTTTGACTACAACCACTTTAATAATAATAATGAAACATTTCTATAAAGCGCATTTCACAGAAGCAAAATTGCATGTCTCTTTATCCCTGATGACACGATTCTGATCAGGTGTATGGTGTGGCATGGATGAATGGAGATGTACCATATAGAGGGAGCATACTTTTCAAATCTTTTTGTAGAGATGGCTCCCTATGGTGGGTTTTTTGTAGATGCTTTTCAAGTTTCATTTCATGTGGACTTCCAGCACCTAGTCCAACTATCAGGGGCGTCGATCCGTTTTTGATATTGGGGGGCGAAATTTGAAAATTTTCCCGAGTGACCACTGAGAGACCTAAAAGCTCAACATTGGCATGCCCAGAAGTGTTATTATGCGCTCATTGAAAGTGTCTTGATGGCTCAAAGACCTGATTTGGTTGGCACCCACATTTGGGGACAATAATGGGGGTCCAGGGGGCGGAGCCCCCAGAAGCTTTTAGATTTCAGACATTTGCAACTCCTATTGTGGGTATAAAATTGTATAAAATAGTGAATATACTCGCAACGTATTTTTAAAGGGCATAGCGAGGAAAGCTTGAGCCTTGCATGATATGGATCGACGCGATCCTGTATTACTACATAGAGCCATTGATATAGTCTCGGGCATTTGGCTCCCATGAAACTAAGCAAGGGCGTCAACAACTTCTCAAAACTGGAGGGGAGACATTCCGAGGAAGCGAAGCGACCGAGCGGGGGAGGGTGTCTTGGGTGTGGGAGTGGGTGTCCCCCTCCCACAGTAGGGAGCTTTTGTATTTTTGGGTGTGAATTGTGCGATTTGGTGCACACCTGAGACAGAAATTTCACGTAATATGAAATATATTATAAGTATGGAACCAAACATACATAATGACAAAGGGATGGGGACAATCTTCACCACTTTCAAATGTGGGGGGACATGATAATATTCCAATATGATTTGCATTCAGCGCATATGGACTGAATTTCTGTGACGGCGGGCTATCTATAGATGAGGGTTTAATTAACTTCGTTTGAGGTGTGCGTTTGAGAAATAACACTGCCCAACACATGTGAGTTCCCGCAGACCAAATGAAACTTGTAATATGAGAAATTGTATGCGCGCGAAGCGGCAAAAAAGAGATTTACAGTCCTTTTAAAACTAGCAAACGGCTATTTTGAAGATAAATTATTGATAAATAATTTGGCATTATATCACTTGATTTTTTTCTTCCTCATTTTTAGGATTAATGGGGGGGGGGGGGGGGCGAAATGATATGTTCGCCCCCAATATTTTCATTGGGGCAGGGGGGGGGGGGGGCAGGGGGGGGGGGGGCGGTCGCATGATCGACGCCCTTGCCAACTATAAGTTGTGTTTCTAGAATGGTCATATGAGACATTTATGTGGGCCAATCTATAACATGAACCAACTTTCACGATATATCTCCTTTAGACCATGAATTCAAATTGCCCTCAAACGTTTCATGTAGGCCTACAGACACACCAAACTGGCTGGGGAGACCTCGATTATAATTATGTTTGTAGTACATTGATGAAAGGCTGGTCTTTTGAACACCCCCTTCCCTCCTCCCTGGTATCTCATTCACGGGATGAGCATTTTGTAATTTTTTGGATATATTTTGTATTATTTGATTATAGTAATTTAATCACATTTAAACAAATTATAACATTAACAACTATTCTTATGTATTTCAATGTTTTTAATGCTAATGTGTTTTATTGTTTATTAATTTATATGCTTAGTTTCATTATACAGACTGTCCCAGAAAAAACGAAACCGGGTTTCATGGCAGAAATTTTCTGTCATAATGAATAATTTCTTTGATGATATATATATGTCTGAAAAGCTCTGTGTCTCTTCTTTCATTTGATGTACAACTTATGGCACATAATTCACGCAAGACTGAATTAGAACAATGGAAAGAGGTGTTACCAAAATTCGATTTGCGCGCAGAAATTGCAAGTTTGGGTGAGGTTTTGGGGTGAGTTTTAACGGTAGTAAACGTACTTATTTTGAGAAAAGACAAACACCTCATAAAAATACATAATTTTATCTTTTATATGACACCTCATGATTAAAAAATAAATGATTTATGCCAGAGAACGAGTACAATGAAATCATGCTTGATTCCAGCCCAAATGGGTAATTTTCCTGATCTAGCCCGTTTCCCATGGTTTCCCTGATCCCCATGTTTGTGTAAATTCACTCATGCATCAAAGTCCATTGTCAGGAAAGGTGAGCGACTTCTTACTCAACTTTCACTCATTTGGGCAGAAATCAGGCATGGTTTCATTGTACTCGTTCTCTGGCATAACTCATTAATTTTTTTAGCATGAGGTGTCATGTAAAAGATACAAATATGAACTTTCATGTGGTGTTTGCCCTTTTTAAAAATAAGTACGTTTACAACCCTTAAAACTCCCCCAAACTTAAAATTTATGCGTGCAAATGGAATATTGGTAACACCACTTTCCATTGTTCTAATTCAGTCATGCTTGAATTATGTGCCATAAGTTGTACATCAAATGAAAGAAGAGACACAGAGCTTTTCAGACATATATATATCATCAAGGAAATTATTCATTATGACAGAAAATTTCTGCCATGAAACCCGGTTTCGTTTTATCTGAGACACGGTGTATAATACTCTTAATAGATATCTAAAATGGATATTGCATGTTTAAAGATCGAAAAATAGTCTATTCTTCATTTTTAAGAATTTAGTTGTCTTTTATACATACGCGCTGTATACAAATTTCACGTCCGTATGTGATGTATCACGTTGTAACGACGTGTGACGCATTACCCAAAGATGCAATATGCTCAAATTTGGTATCAAACCATGCGCATGACTTTAGGAAAGTCCTCCATGAAACGACAATCTGGAATCAGAAGTGCATTGTGGTGTAATTTTGCAAGATGTGTGACTGGGTATTCATGACCCCTAAGGCTTAAACACATGCTATTTAGTGTAGTATCTAGGTAAAATGGTAAAAATGCAAAATACATACACTAAGCTGCTCTTCTGGAACGGTTATCACATATTGAAATAATCATATAGTCCCTACCAATAACTTAGTAGCCCTAAAGTTTAGTTTCCTCAGATGGTACCAATATATGCCTGGGCCCATGGACTATAAGTGTAGGAACAATCCTGCTGAGTGATTTTGCTGAAAACATTTTTGTTAAAAAGTTATGTTATTCTAATCAGGAGGGGACTTACTTTTTGGTTGAGTTTATTCCAACAATACTGATCAATTAAACCCAACACAAAAATAAGTCCCCCTATCAAATAACTTTTTAACAAAAAGGTTTTGAGCAAAATAACTTGACAGGATTGTTCCTACATTTATTGACTGACTTCTGTGTGAAAAATAAATTGGTCCGTCTAGTCATGGATGAGTGACCATGCATCAAAGGCAAAATTGTCACTTTTTGACTCTTGTGACTTTTTAAAAGTGACATTTTGCCTATATTGTGTGGTCACTCATGCATGGCATGGCGGATCAAGTTCATTTTCACAGAGACATTAGCCAATAGGTTTAGAAACATTCCTGCCAAGTTATGTTGCTAAAACCCTATTTGTTAAAAAATTATGCTATTTTGATTAGGGGGGGGGGGGGGGAGTTACTTTTTTGTTGTGTTTATTTCAAATTACATTGATTTCCACTATCTGATATTGATAAGAAAGACAGTTACACAAATTTGACGATTTTCATCTAGAAACTAGAGTGATACATAATATTAATATCGGTGTCGCAATCTACACCAATGAATGCATGTTGATATCTACAAATTAGATAATTAGATAATAGATAAAGGATGTTTTGTCAAGGCAAGCCTTTAGGCTATTAATATACCGAACACAAAAAGTAACTTCACCCCTAAGCAATTGCCAATAATTTCATAACCAAGAATCGTTTCAAGATTTCGTCTTGCCAATGTATCCATATGGTAGGAAGGAAAACAATGTGTAAAAAATAAGAGGTAACCATTAATCCATGGTTGAGTGAGCACACATTATAGAAAAAATTCGCAAAAGTATTATCATCATTACAAAATATTGAGAGTTGGAAAATTAAAAAATGCACTGTTTTAAAATTGCAATTAATGCATTTTGCCACATGTGCCATCAAAAAAATCAAAATTAATGGAATATCAAACAGCATTGTTTCATAAACCATGATAATTGCATTCCGCCACATGTGCGGATTCACAAAATGTACAGGCACGCGCAATACCTTGTGACTTTTGAATTGGGCCATTTTGTCTTTAAAGGGGAATTCCACCCCAGAAATGTGATGTTTGCTATAAAATGAAGTGAATATGAAGAATCATGATCGAAAATCTGAGCCAATACGGTAGATCAATACAAAAGTTATGACAGGATGAACTTTGCTCCGATTTTTAGTATCGTTCGTAATTGCTATCGATCGTGACGTCACTTGCGAGCTGCAGCCATTTTGACTTCTACATGGAAATTTTACAAAATTTAAATTTTCTTCATAACAAAGCAAATTTATGAGCTTACAAATTCCAAAGAGGTTGGCCCATCGATATTCTTCTATGAATTCGTGAAAACAAGCAGAGAAAAATAAATTTTTAGCAACGAAAATGAGAAATAAGTGTATTTTCATGTACTAAAGCCATGGCGAGTTGCTCGTCAATGATGTTGCATATGGCGGCAATTTTGAAACGATCGCTCATTACTACATGATGTTCAAATAGGTATAACTCCCGTGTTTCTTGTCCGATTTTGATCAAATTTTCACCAATTATGCCTCTTATTCTGCTTATTCAAATAACGAATGGTTTTATCAGGCCCGGAATACCCCTTTAATATGTGCTCATTCAGCCATAAAGTGAAGAATGTCTTTGATTTTCGCTCAAATCAAACATAACAACTGTGCCAATATTGTGGTAAGATGACATCTTGAAACAATAATCGGTTATGAAATTATGGGCAATTGCTTAGGGGTGAAGTTACTTTTTGTGTTCGGTTTAGTATTATAATAACATGAATGTAAATGTGTGGGACTGGCCTATATCATATGTAAAACATATTGGTCATTCTGTAGTTTTGATCACTAAGTCAGTCAAAAGCTGGCTGCTATTTCCCGAACTATACTTACGAATGTTACGTGGTACTTCTACTAGCCTAGCTGCTGTTGACCTTCGTGCACATCATATCAAGTTGAAGAAGCTGGAAGCTTCGACATTCCCAGGGCAGCATATATACGTAGTACACGTCGGGTGGATGAAGGGGCATCCCCATAATTTCGTGGTATGACGTCATGCAGTCCCATCGGCGGCAGTCTAACACTAACCTAAGACTACGTAACGAAACCCCTAAATATTTCAATTCAATTCAATTCAAGTTAAGTTTTATTGCAAAAAAAAAAGAGAAAACTAACAAAAGTCCGTATGTTACAAAATCATACATTACAAATAGATGTTTTCCTTCTGATTCTCACTCTTTTCTTCTCTCCTCCTTGTTCTATATCTCTCTTGTCTCCCTTCACCCTCTTATCTCTACTTCTCTCATCTGATCTCCTGCGTCTACCTCTTCCCCTCTCTAGTCTTTTTTGTTTCGTTTCTCTCTCAAGTTCTTAACACCCTCAATCAATAGTGCTTCCTCCTTTCTCTTATGAGTATGACCATCTCACATCTACCTTTATTCCCCTCTCTCTACCCCTATACCGCCTGCACGGTGGTCGTGAAGTAGTGTGTATACATACTTGACACAGTCATGTTGAACCAGGGAAGTGGTTGAACGGTCAGTGCCAGTATTACACTGTTTCATCAGGGATTTGTGAGCTTACAGACTGTCCGACGGATAGAGTGTTCGAGCTGCCATTCGCTTTACGTATAGCTCGGACACTCTATCCGCGGACAGTATGTACGATCACACCGGAACGGTCGTGGTGGGTGGGGGAGGGGGGGGGGGGGGGGGGGGGGGGTGGTAACCAGATTTATAGGCATATTAAATATAACTGCAGTGGGGTAGCTACCTAATTGGTAGACGGACTTCTCAGATTCTACATGACAAGTCAAAATTCCTTTCAGGATTTGAGCTATTGCATGATTTCAAGTAAACAAAATGCAAAAGCTCCTCGGGCTCGGTCGCTCCGCTCACTCGCATTATCCACTCTCTCATCTGGTTCAGGATCACACCCCCCCCCCCCCCCCCCCCCCCCATCAAAACAGATCTACGCTACTGGTATTATTTTGTTAGAGTCAATGGTTCACAATGGCTTAATCATGAATACTCAATAAGGACGGGTGGGGGGGGGGGGGGTAAAGTGCGCCCCCCCCCCCTCGCCCACCCCATCGCTACGCCGCCTGGGTGCCAAAACTATATATTGATGCTAATTAATATACTTTTCTGCTGCCGCAGCTGCTTATCGGTGCTTCTTTACACGGTGCTCTTTATTCTACACTGACTCTAAATGGCGGAAACAACTCCCCCATATCCATTAAAGTCATCAAGCGGGGCTTGTTAGGAACTTAGGAGTCAGAGTAGGGTCCATGGTTTACCCTTATCGGTGGTTTCTCCGCGTTACCAGTCCACTGCTAATGCATACACACAGCAACAGCGACATCTTCATAATCAACATCGTTTTATTCTTCATCGTCACCGCAAGCTATCGTCGATCCTTGTGAGAGTAATTTAGCTGATAATTTATACTATCCCATTGGTTTTTGTTTGTTTGTCTGTTTGCTTGTTTGCTGGCTTTTTAACGCATCTCCTTCAAGGCATAATTATAAGAAGTTTGTATAAAGGACACATCCGACGTGTGCGCGGGAAAAGTAGTATATGACCCGTATTGGTACGTGCAAGCTATTACCTATTTCGTTAATTTCGTTACTTGAGCACAAGCACATTTTAATTTAGAAAACAAAATAATAAATAATTACTATCTACGATTGGACATAAACATATTAAATTTAGGAAATAATTATTACGCGTAATAACAATCATTCAAACACATTATTCGACACAGCCGGACAAAGCTACTCACAACTAAAGTTACGGTAAATTAAATTACTATTGGTACAATGTGTTCAAAATTTGCATGTGGTTTATTAACGATATTCTATCATAACACGAGATTATGTAATAACGCACCATTAATCAAGTCATGATATAAAAGATAATTTACAATATAATATATAGTACAAGCAAAAAATGCACAAAACTACTCATTGGTCTTAGTCTTTCACACAAGCCAATAACAAAAGGTATAAAAAACAATTTAAAAAACAACTATGTTCATGATTGTCGCAATTCTATATGTTTGAGTTGAAAAGTGAAAATATATACCACAGGTTATAAAAGACAAACAAAATTATCTTGAGTTAATGAATTTATATAATTCAAACTATGTTTGAACAATCACAGTTATACGTTTACTGATCATGATTTGTGTATAAGGTTCCGATTTACCTTATGCACGCAACCTACAGAAAAGTCTATTTAGAAATACTAAATATTTATTTAGATTATACACTGTACACAATTTTAATAAATCTTACAAATATATTGCATACGCACTATGTTTGAGTTGAAAAGTGAGAATATGCCTGTATAAAAGACGAAAGAAATGTTTTTTAAGTTATTGCTTTGAATTCAAAATTATACCTTTGAACAATTACCGTTATACGATTACTGATTGTGAGTCATGTAATGAGATTCCGGTTGTTTTAAGATTTACGTAATCAATAATTATCATTTATTTAGATGTACAACATTTGTAATAAAGCTTAACATCCAATTTTAATTACGGAACAATTAGTAATAGGAGGGACGGCATAAATAGTTGGCAGTGGCACCAGTATAACATGAATATAACATTGTCGATGTTAAAATGCAGCATAACAATTGTCTTTGGTCTCATAGATCAAACTTTTTTGGTTATTGACTTGATGCTGTATAACGAAGTTTGTGTGTGTATACAAAGGTAATAGAAAGTTCAACCTAAGCCGGATAAACATTTGATTTGTTTAATCTGTATCGACTCACACATGTCCAATATGATTGATGGTGCTACCGGAAGCTTCACCTAGTAAACAAGTTAACAACACCATGGAAGCCATCGTAATGCATATATCATGAATAACCATCTGCAAGCTCCTTTAAAATCATGATTGGATCATTCATCGGAACAAAAGACAACATCAACCTTGCTTTAAATATAGGATAAGCTATAGCCTGCATCAAACCTTTATATTTTACTGGGCACCAGTCCAGGGGGTGTTTCACAAAGATCCTAAGTTGAACTTAGCACTAAGTTGGACTTAAATATTATGGAAAGCCATTAGTAGCCTTGGAATAAAATATATTCCAAGGCCAAAAAAAAAAGAATTTTAGACTGTTCATAAATGTTGCATCAAGAACAAAAAAGCTACTTGATAATAGAAAAAACATTAGCGATTTGAAACCACATTTTGTGCCTTTTAAAAGGACTTTTAAATTTTTGTTTCAAAGAAACTAATGGCTTTCCATACTTTTTAAGTCCAACTTAGAGTTAAATTCAACTTAGGATCTTTGTGAAACACCCCCAGGGTTCATACGCTTATTTTCAAGTTAAATTCCATGACCTTGACAGCAAGAAGTCCATGACTTTTCACCATGGTACTATGTCAACATTATTCTTTGTCTTCTTTCAGTACTTTTTAAAAACAAAATAAGTCATACAAATCTGCAGCTGTATTTTAGTGCTAATACATGCAGATAAAATAACATATTCAATGTATTAAATCAACTTGGTTTTGGTTTTAAAAATATGCTGTGTGGCCCCCATATACCCTGCCACGCCTATACACTCACGGTGAAGATGGTGAGGTGTGGCTCCACTCGCTGGAGAAACTAAAGTCTAAACCCAAAGTTGGCCCTTCCTCTTGGAAGTGTTCGGGATTATCTACCAAACATTACAAGGTTTGAATTACAAAATAAGTACAACGGAACCTCATTTTCCTCATACCGAGGAGCTTGAGACCACGAAAATTACAGTGTTATATCAAGTACACAGCATCGGGGTACACAAACATGATATACAGTATAAAGAACTTCTATATTAGACCAGCAATATTACCCCTTGTATATAACAGGGTTTGTTGTTTATATCAGAGTTCTTTATAATGACGGTTCATAGTCAAAGAATAAAGTAAAAACAAGCAGAGATCTTTGGTGGGAAGTGTTAATTAAGGTGGTGCAGTTCTACAAGAATGGGAAACCGGGGGGAAACCATCAATGATGCCATGTAGATTGTTCTGGGTGTATAATAAAGATGCAAGGTGATCGGTCATACACGTTAAATCATTTTGCCATAGTAAGAGTATCTCATTCGATCGTTAATGGCGCACACTGTGGAAAAATCGTGTGCAACAACTATACGATCGAGTGGTCGAGGAAGACCAGTTAGTCTATCCCGACTTGAAGAGGAGGACGGCCACCTGTCCCAGGTAGAAGTAGATGAAGTGCTTGGTCTCGTGCGTCACGTAGCTGCCGAAGTTGCGGCCGACGATGGCTTGCCAGGTCGGGTTGTACTTCTTGTCGAACTCCTTCTTGATGTAGGCGGCGATGTCCTTCTCGATGTTGAACTTCTCCATGGCCTGCGTGGCACACTCGACGGCGTCGGACTGCATGTCCTCCGACATGTCGGCGTTCTTGATCACGGCTTTGCACTCAGACATCTTGATGGAGTTAACTTTCTGAAGGAAATAAAGAAAAACGGGCAAGACGTTCGTTAGGCGATATTTTGACTGTTGATATCAAATTAGACTTTACTGATTAATCAATCTGTACTAATATTTGGTTAAAGTGACACAGGTAAAGTGTCTAACTCCACGAAAAATACTTGGAGCTTCCTCGTTTCTCTTCTGCCGTGTTGTTTAGCTTATGGTAAGAGAAGAATAAAATAGGGTTCGATTTTTTCAAATGTCCCTTTAGTATGAAGATAATTATCATTGAAAATCATTATTTCAAAAACGTTAGCTAACGGTTTTGATAAAAAAAATTGTCGTCGCTGAACAAGTCCTGCCAGCGCGCGTGAGAAATTTTCCCGACCCACTGAACTTTGAGCCTATAGCGTGCGCAAATTCCATGAATTCCGTACCGGCTGTAGCTGTATATACACGGGTGCGGATATCGTCAAGATCAAACGGATGAATATTACTGCAACAAATCTACAACAGACCATCAGTATTCGGTGATAAAATATGAACTCAATATTCGTTTTGTTCACTAGGTAAACAGTGTTCGTTTTCTTTCAAACTTTCACAAATCTTTCAATTCTATTTTACAATGATATTGATATAGGATTGAAGTCTCAAATGTCAGTTTGTGCAATATCTGACACTTTACACGGATCACTTTAAGTATAATCAATTAATCACTCGAATGCTTTAAATGGCTCAGTCATCTTTCGGTTGTATGTTCAGCTCATTATATTTAGCGTTTAGAGGCTCGTTTTAAGCTCACCTTCTAACGTGACAATTAGATTAAAATTATATTTAAAATTTCAACTTTAGGCCTTCTGACAAATAATAAATGCACAGCAGCATATGCCCTTAATTTGTCACTGATTTTGCTCCCACTTTCAGTAATAGGTAATCATATATATACTCTTCTTCACTGTTATATATTTATATTGTTATGGTTACTTAGATTGGGAAGTTACAATTATAACCTTTCCGAAGAAACATGATCAAAAGCTTGATAATCATGGCGAAAAGTATATATACATTATAGAAAAAAAGGTTCCTCAAAGAAAATATGCTTGCAGTTGCAGAAAAATAAACACATACACACTCTAAATTGCACAATGCCTTAAATTATAGTAAATAACTAGTGGTAATGTCAACAAGACGTGTATATCACTAGCGATATTATTTCCGATAACATATCCGCAATGAGTAATATATTTAGTATTAAGACGTGTATAATTTGTTAATGCAAATAGTTAATGTTAGACAGGATGATTGTTTGAAAATCAACTAGTCATAAAAAGAGACTAAATTATAAGTCTTCAGTTCAGGCTAGACCTGCTATAGTAACGGAGATCTTGAACAAACAGTCTGGTAAGGAATGTAGAATCCCCTGGAAGAAAACTTAAACAAACACATTCAAAACAAACAGGTTTGTTCAACGGGTGCGGTTCGTTATTCCGAAGGTTCGTTATTCCGAAGGTTCGTTATTCCGAAGGTTCGTTATTCCGAACACGCAAATTTCCTATACCTGAGTGTTCGTTAATCCGAAAATGAAATAGGGTTCGTTAATCCGAACATTTGTTGCATTATTCCGACGGTTCGTTATTCCGAAGGTTCGTTATTCCGAAGGTTCGTTATTCCAAAGGTTCGTTATTCCGAAGGTTCTTTATTCCGAAGGTTCGTTATTCCGAAGGTTCGCTATTCCTAAAATGAAATCGGGTTCGTTATTTCGAAGGTTCGTTATTCCGAAAATGAATTAGGGTTCGTTAATCCGAAAATGAAATAGGGTGTGTGTGCGTGTGTGTGTTTGTGTGTGTGTGCGTGCGTGCGTGCGTGTGTGTGTGTGTGTGTGTGTGTGTGTGTGTGTGTGTGTGTGTGTGCACTGGCGTAGTGGTGGGGGGGGGGGGGTGTCATGGGCCCCCCTCCCATTTAAAAAATCAATTTAAATCATGGCTTGTATCTAATTTTATTGGAAAAGAGAGTAAAAACTCAGATTGCACAGTTTCAATTTAAAAAATGCCAAAGCTCCCTAACGGTGGGGGGGGGGGGGGGGGGGGGGTGGGGGGGGGACACCCCCCCCCCCCCTGCCCTTAGTTGCTATTTATGATGAAATACATACAATTCAGACAAATAAAATGTGATTTTGGACTGATATCAAGCAGCAAAATCTAACTTAATGGCATAATTATAATTATATCAAATTTATTTTGGTTTTATTTCATGTTTGTTTACATGAGAAAGATATAAATATATATATCTCATTCTTATCATGCTTATTGCACTGTTTTACAAAGAAAAAGAAAATACAATTTGACTAGAATTGTAAAGCCACTCTTTGCTCCCCTCCCCTTCTCCCCACCCCCATGCAGCCACGGCAATTAGAGTAAGATTGATCCCCTTTCCCAAGTCCACACTGCTCAAAATGAAATCAACTCAATTCTTTTCTACGTCGTATTTATTTAATTTTCGGATTAACGAACCCTATTTCATTTTAGGACTAACGAACCTTCGGAATAACGAACCCGATTTTATTTTCGGATCAACGAACCTTCGGAATAACGAACCCGATTTTATTTTCGGATCAACGAACCTTCGGAATAACGAACCTTCGGAATAACGAACCTTCGGAATAACGAACCTTCGGAATAACGAACCTTCGGAATAACGAACCTTCGGAATAACTGAACCTTCGGAATAACGAACCTTCGGAATAACGGACTGTAACCTGTTCAACAGGGTGCGATAATTATTGCATCGTGTGCAAAGTCTATTTGAATTGTATATAAAATAAACAGTAGCAATCTTGGTGACGCTTCCAATTAAATAGTTATCAATTGTGTTTTAGTTTGTTCGCTTTTCATTTATTTAACGTCACTGTGTTAGAATGTAAATAATACATGTATGTGACAAATTGTCCACGCCAATGTATAGTTTTCTTTTAATGAATTGAAACTGTACATGGATAGTAGTTGGAGTTTAGAGGGCGCTTCAGGAAATAATTCATTCATGAGGTAACACAAGACGGACTTTTTTTAGTGTTTTACTTGGAAGAACATTTGCTTTTACAGATAACAATTGGTTGAAAACAGCTAGAATATAAATACATTTATTCGATTTGAGTAAATGTATGTCCCACATTATTTTATTAAATGATTTAAGAAAACAAATTATTTAATGCCTACACTTTTTCAAACATTTACCAAACAGATATTGAAATATACTTCGCACAAAAAGTTCCGCAATCGAGGTTTGCGCATTAATAACTTTTCTATTACGTTATTACCATTCATAAATTTGGTATCATTGGAAAGCGTGAATTCTCCCCTAAACATTGATATAACATTTGCTATGAATATTTATCATGGAATGTGCATTACATCCAAATGTAGGGCAAAGTCAAAAGTGAAATGTTGCAAAATCTACTGATTTTGTCAACAGTGTGCCCTTCCTTTTGTTTGAAGAATAAAACGTGGCTTAAATGGGGGTGAGGTGGTCATGCATGAATGTTAATGGCTTAAACGTGTCTTTATGATATTGGATTTTGTGATGGTGCAGCAATGTCTTCATATTTTGTTTGGAAGATGTAATGTTTTATTGAATGATTGACACATTGTCATTATGTTTTAATGACAATAAGCCCTTGACATTCATGCATGACCGCCTCAACCCCATTCAAGCCACGTTTTAATCTTCAAACAAAAGGAAGGCACACTGTTGACACAATACAGTGCATTTTGCAACATTTCATTTTTGACTTTGCCCTACATTCGGATGTAATGCACATTCCATGATAAAATATCCATAGCAAATGTTATATCAATGTAAAGAGGAGGATTCACGCTTTCCAATGATACCAAATTTATGAATGGTAATAACGTAATAGGAAAGTTATTAATGCGCAAACCTCGATTGCGGAACTTTTTGTGCGAAGTATAGTAATGTTGTTGATGGTCTCTTTATTGAATGATCATTGTAACAAAACATCACAGTCATTCACATTTTTTTAAATAAAAAATATGGTTGAAACCAATGTGTTTTTAGAGAACACCCTCTTGCGTTTTAACGGCTGCTTTTTGAATAATATACAGGCTTCTGACCTAGCCATTTGTAAGTTTGTTTTACCTTCTGGACATTGTGAAGTTATAACTATATCATAAACGTACCCAGGATTTTTTCAAGGGGGTGTTAATAAAGGGGCCCTGCAACCCAAATGCATGTTGACCTCTGTTCATCTGTATTAGTGTACACATTCAATATTTGTAAACGGTTTGACCCAAATATGTTTTGTATATTTTAAAACATTTTATCATTTATTTGTCTTCATGTTGCTAAGCCCCACCTCCTAAAAAACCCTCCAGAGCAAATTCTATTGTTGACCTGCAGTGACATCATTTGTCAATCACTGGTCAGCTACCATGAGATTAACAAAAGATGAAAGTACAAAAAGAACATCCGCACAAAAGCATGCCCTGCATACCTCCATGCAATAGCTTAAACAGTGCTTTTCTTCTGACATAGCAACAGCTATTGTAATTGAAGTTGTGTGAGTTGGTATTCTATTCAACCGTGTGATGCTATTGTGATTAGGCTAATCACAATTGCATGGTAGCTGACCAGTGATTGACAAATGATGTCACTGCAGGTCAACAATAGAATTTGCTCTGGAGGGTTTTTTAGGAGGTGGGGCTTAGCAACATGAAGACAAATAAATGATAAAATGTTTAAAAATATACAAAACATATTTGGGTCAAACCGTTTACAAATATTGAATGTGTACACTAATACAGATTAACAGAGGTCAACATGCATTTGGGTTGCAGGGCCCCTTTAAGCTTCATTCAGTGGCGTAGTTGGCGTAGTTGGAGTGTGTTTGAATACCTAACACATACATGTTTTGCTAAACTAAAGGGAGGTGTAGAACACCCCGAACACCCCCCTCGGTAAGTTTTGGTTAATAAAATGAGGTTTGACCAAAACTGTACTATCCCTTTATCTTTGGAGACTATGATTATGAAGTATAATGTAATAATCGGTAATTTTGTTTGTGTTCATTGAAATATTTAAAAGCTAATATTGTCCATATGCCACCAGCAACAATGTTCTCTTAGTGTATAATATGTTCATATTTTAACATGTATAATAGGAAGGGCAGTAAGGTGGCAATGCCATCGCTCTTATTCTCTTTACACCATGCACTAATATACTGTATTTTATACTCACAGGATATAATCACAACTATGATCAAAATGTATTAAAATAATATAAAACAATTTTAAACAAAGGAATGTTTAACAAATGTTTAGTAAATTATTGTGTATTCCCATGCCATGACAAATATTCACTATGACTTGATATCCCAACAATCGACCGTATTATGCAAATCACTTTTGACACTGCACTTTTCATGATTTCGAAGAATGATATAGTGACTCGCTTTAATTGTGAATACAAAAAATAGCCAGAGAAGAAAACAAAATAATAACTCATAATTACATAACCACAATAATGTAGATTATTATTATTATAATTGGCTTCACCTATTCAATATAACCATGGATTCCTGACATAGCTATATGTGAAACATATCAAAGCACATGCATTTTTATGAAATCCAGTGAATGAATCGAGATCATTACTTACCGGTAATTAGAACGAGTAAATGACCAAACAATGCAGCACTGGTCCACTGGCTGGATAGCTCAAATTGTTATAATCAGGCTACCTGTTGAATATTTACAGATAAGTTCGATTTATTCTCTGACAGCTCGGGCAATAGTCCAGATTCAGGACGTGATTTGTGAACACACACCCACACACCATATGCACACGCCATGCCATACTATACAAGCTCACTACCGCGCGCTCCTTTCGTAATTCTCCCCCAAAATCTTCAGACCTCAATATTAATTAAGTATGACATACGCCAGCTATCAGCTGAGCTGTGCTATACTATTAAATAGTGCTAATTAGTAGGCCGTCCGGGCAGCGGACTACATACACGTACACGTCGGGTGGATGAAGGGGCATCCCCATAATTTCGTGGTATGATGTCATGCAGTCCCATCGCAGTCTCTACGTCTAGTGCAAGACTACGTAACGAAACCCCTAAATAATTGTGTATTTCAATTCAATTCAATTCAATTTAAAAAAAAAGAAACATAACAAAAGTCCGTATGTTACAAAAGCATACATTACAAATATATGTTTTCCTTCTGATTCTCACTCTTTTCTTCTCTCCTCCTTGTTCTATATCTCTCTTGTCTCCCTTCACCCTCTTATCTCTACTTCTCTCATCTGATCTCCTGCGTCTACCTCTTCCCCTCTCTAGTCTTGTTTGTTTCGTTTCTCTCTCAAGTTCTTAACACCCTCAATCAATAGTGCTTCCTCCTTTCTCTTATGACCATCTCACATCTACCTTTATTCCCCTCTCTCTACCCCTATACCGCCTGCACGGTGGTCGTGAAGTAGTGTGTATACATACTTGACACAGTCATGTTGAACCAAGGAGGTACTATAACTCATACCTCCTTGCTTGAACCAGGGAAGTGGTTGAACGGTCAGTGCCAGTATTACACTGTTTCATCAGGGATTTGTGAGCTTACAGACTGTCCGACGGATAGAGTGTTCGAGCTGCCATTCGCTTTACGTATAGCTCGGACACTCTATCCGCGGACAGTCTGTACGATCACACCGGAACGGTCGTGGTGGGTGGGGGGAGGGGGGGGGGGGGCGGGTGGTGGTAACCAGATTTATAGGCATATTAAATATAACTGCAGTGGGGTATACCTAATTGGTAGACGGACTTCTCAGATTCTACATGACAAGTCAAAATTCCTTTCAGGATTTGAGCTATTGCATGATTTCTAGTAAACAAAATGCAAAAGCTCCCTCGCGGGCTCGGTCGCTCCGCTCACTCGCATTATCCCACTCTCTCATCTGGTTCAGGATCACACCCCCCCCCCCCCCCCCCATCAAAACAGATCTACGCTACTGGTGTTATTTTGTTAGAGTCAATGGTTCCCAATGGTATAATCATGAATACTCAATAAGGACGGGTGGGGGGGGGGGGGGGGGGGGTAAAGTGCGCCCCCCCCCCCCTCGCCCACCCCATCGCTACGCCGCCTGGCTGCCAAACTATATATTGATGCTAATTAATATACTTTTCTGCTGCCGCAGGTGCTTATCGGTGCTTCTTTACACGGTGCTCTTTATTCTACACTGACTCTAAATGGCGGAAACAACTCCCCCATATCCATTAAAGTCATCAAGCGGGGCTTGTTAGGAACTTAGGAGTCAGAGTAGGGTCCATGGTTTACCCTTATCGGTGGTTTCTCCGCGTTACCATTCCACTGCTAATGCATACACACAGCAACAGCGACATCTTCATAATCAACATCGTTTTATTCTTCATCGTCACCGCCAGCTATCGTCGATCCTTGTGAGAGTAATTTAGCTGATAATTTATACTATCCCATTCGTTTTTGTTTGCTTGCTTGTTTGCTGGCTTTTTAACGCATCTCCTTCGAAGCATAATTATAAGAAGTTTGTATAAAGGACACATCCGACGACTGCATGGTCATGCTGGTGGGCGACATCGTTTGATCAATATAATTAATGTTGTGGTGTATGTAGACGTGGTGGCGATATGGGACCCATCCCTGCATCCACGGTCTCGAACATGAACAACAGAAGTAACAGAAGTTCGTGGTAAGTAAAACAAAAAAATATGTACAATTTAAAGATATTGCATTTCCCCCTTTATGAATACTCTATTTTATCACGGACAAATAAACAGAAACATATATTATATATATTTGGAAGTTGTAAAGAGAGTCATATCGTCTGCATAAAGAATTATCATTTTTTTAAAGAGCCGTTATTATACAATTCAAGAGGGCGCTCTCTAAAAACTCATTGGTTTTAGCAATTTTTCATACAAAATTGTGCATTTGATGTTTTGTTAAAATAATGATTCAATAGAGATATCATCAACAACTATTTAAAAACCTATTTAGATTTTTTTTTCGAAGTAGTCTATAAGCATTTTTTGAATTTTTCTAAAAAGTCAAAATGTCCCCCGGCCGGTAGACTTACATTATGAATAAAATATCTTGAAATCAAATCTTTCAACTATGAGAGCATTTGAAAGGGAATGATTCTCATTTTACATGTTTTATTCAAGGAACTTTCAAATGGAATTAAAACCAACCAATTTAATTAGTGTCAAGGGGCATTTCGGGAAGTACAAAATAATACTCAAGTGTACCTTTAAAATAATCACAATATTATATGCCCCTTTCAAGAAATTAAAATTGTCAGTTTGCTTGTGTTTCTCTAAAACCATTTCAATACCCTAAATGTCCATACCGCGGGAGGGCATTATATCGGCTTGGCAGTCGCTCATTCCCTCAACACCTCCCCCAAAAATCATTTTCCAGTACAATATTACACCAGGGATATGGGAGTCTCCATGATTACACCATGCACCGGTTGCTTGGTAAATCCATGTATACGTGTAATTAGAGTGGCTTATAGTTTTTTTTTTTTTTTTTTTTAGTTGGCATGTAGATTAAAAAAAAAAAAGGATTCGGGCAAAAGACCTCGGCACCTAATTATTGTGGTTATATGCAGATGTATAGACTGAACCTTATTGCACTTTATGGTTTATGACTATTGATGTTGGAACTAACATAATGAAATATTTTGGTCTTGAATTTAAACTGAGTAAATGAAAGAAGACATTGTTTTATTTGTGTTCAATAGTAATATATCGATACTAATAGATAAACTCACCAGCGACCTGTATTTTTGTTTAATGATTTCTTGAAATGAGTACATCCTGTATTGTTATTGTCAATGTCAAGACTACAGATATACCACAGGGAGCTGAAGTATTTGGCCCGAATACCATCTACCCAATTTTCATTACGATTTATCCACCCGAAAATGATATACTTTTTATAACTTTTCCCGTATATATAACATGTTTTTGTTGCCCGAATATGGCATGCTTTTGTTGCCCCTTTATGATATGATTTTGCCCAAATATGACATGCTTTCGACCGAATGAGTTTGCCCGAATATGACATGATTCTGCTCGAATATGATATGAGTTTGCCAAAGTATACGATATGAGTTTACCCAAATATATGACATGCCCGAATGTTGGGTTCTTTTGGCCCGAATATAGCCGTAAAAAACACCCAGCCCACCCCCAACCCCCACCCCCCACCCGCTACGACTATGCCTCGAGTGATATTAATCTAAAACTGTTTTTTTTTTCCCTAGAAAATTGACGGTCATTAGATTATTAGCCATAACTTGTAATGTAAACTATACCAAATGAGACTTCGACCGAAATATGAGAGCAACCGTTCTGTAAATCAACGAACCATAAAAACCTATAGTATACACCATGCACTGTCATAAAATCCCGCTTAGTAAATTAATTTGTTTTCGTCAAGACCATTATCCGCCTACATAATGAGGCTGAAATGCAGAAAAGTACAATATTATGACCCGTCAATTCAGAGAAAGTGATTAGTTGGTCAAATGTATATACAGCCTTGGAAACAATTATTAGACCAAGCACTTTTTGATCAATTTTGTTGACGTTTTACGCTATTTTGTCCATTTTATAATATTTCAAAGAAAAATTAGTTAATGACATACCAAAAGGGGTATAGTCAATGGTGTTTGTGGTACCTACCACATATTTTCTGCCTTCAATTTGATTAAAAACTTGAATTTTATACAAATTGTATGGATTTTGTCCATTCATTACTGTATATAAAAGGCATGGGTTTTATATACATTTTTAATAAAAACTGCAAAATTTGTTGATTTTCCCCCCTGTAAATTGTGATTATATTATAGACAGGTCTCTCCAGTTCCTAGTATGACTTGTATTAGCACTTTGATTCTTGGTGAGAGGTGCCAAGTGGCATTGAACTCTGTTTGAGAAGCAAATAATATTAGGATGCTTACTGCCTGTGCTTTAGCAGTACACCAGGATAGAGGTCATCTTCACCTTGTCTTACTTCTTTGATAAGAAAAATTGACTGTCACTTGGCAACTCTAATCAGTAATTATTTTACTCATAAACAAACCCCACAAAGAATGGAAAGACATTTCTATGATATAAGCACTACTTACAGAAAAAAAATCATAAAAAGTTCCATTATGCATTGAAAACGTGTGTATAAAACCCTTACCTTATGGTAAAAATCCACGCAATTATTCATGCAATTCATGTTTTTTTCAAGTTCAAGACATAAAATCTGTTGTAGCATTCCTAATCACATTGACTATACCCCCTTAGATATTTATGAACTTTTGTTTCTTTAAAATGTAATTAAAGTGACAAAATAGTGTAAACAATCTTAAAAATTGAGCAAAAAGTGCTTGGTCTAATAATTATTTCCAAGGCTGTATATATGATTCATTCCGTAATTAGTCTGATTATAAGCCGGTAGTTTAGTTCGATTTTGGGGGTTTGAAAAGCTAAAATCGCTAAATAAAAACATAAGCAAACAAGCATGAGGAGGAGGGGGGGGGGGGGGGGGGGGCGGAGGCCCGGGGGGGAGGGGGGAGCAGGATGAAGGGGTTCGAGCCCAGGAACCCCCATCCCCTTCGCTATACTATACGCCAGTGGAGGAGATGCAGACAGGGGAAATGGCATAAATTAGGGGACCCTTATGTAACTATTATGTTTATCTTTGACTGATCAATATAACAGTTACTCTATAACAAAACAAAAATGTAATTCTTTGAGAAGCACATTTTGGTAATGACAAATTTTTATTTGGAAAACAATGATAACACTTTTCTATAAATAAACAGCATTGAAAGTGTTCTCATACCACAAATCGCTTATCCGATACCGGTAGTGGGGTCATGGATTTGTAATAATTGTATAAATTGGATGGGATGATTTCATCGGTGATATGCAATGGAAATAGTTTTCCCGGCAAATTTCGTAAACGTTTAATTCGTATTGATACGTTCAAAATTTTATTTTCTTCATTATATCTATAGATACCTCTTCGCTCAAGTTATTTAGCACTTATAACATTCAATTTAAAAAGCAAGCTATATTATTATTCAATTTCGCCAACGGAATTCACGGAAGTCGGTATTACGTATATAATCACACATTTTCCCGCTTTAAATTGAATGACAAATTGAATGACAATTAAATTTTACGAAATATTTTAAATGGAATGCAAACAAAATGTTTTCGAATGATCCTTATATGAATTCGAATGCTAAAAAAAGAATTTGAACTACAAAATACAGCTGCGGTGACAAAATCGGCGAAATTAAATGCACGCAAAATGAATTCGTGTGGCCAACTTACGAAATTGACCGAGAAATCCTATATAAATTATGATTATTATTGTGGAATAATGATCAGGGATCGTTAGTGGTCGATTATGAGAATAAGTGATCGATAAATTATACTGTATTTGTTGATCGATACAGGAACGTTGTATACTGTTCATGTATAATTTGGAAGTTTTAAAACAGTTTAAAATTGTTCTTTGTGGCATTAGTTTAGATACCGGGAACCTCATTTATGAGAAGTGGTGAAGGATGGCAAAGTTATATGAGGGAACCTCTGGAATTAGGGATAATTAACATGTATGTTGTATAATTGATGCGAGCATGATACAAACCTTCCGCTGCATCAAGATTGATTGATAAAAGTATTTTTCAATTATGAATAGCTTATTGTGAATGATCATCCGCTAGATCTTTAGATAATAAGCACAAAATCTGGTAGAAGTAGTGTGTGTGTGTGTGTGTGTGTGTGTGTGTGTGTGTGTGTGTGTGTGTGTGTGTGTGTGTGTGTGTGTGTGTGTGTGTGTGTGTGTGTGTGTGTGTGTGTGTGTGTGTGTGTGTGTGTGTGTGTGTGTGTGTGTGTGTGTGTGTGTGTGTGTGTGTGTGTGTGTGTGCGCGCGTGTGTGTGTGTGTGTGGGGGGGGGGGGGGGGGGGTTAATATAACAGACAACTTGTAAGTTCCCCCCCCCTATAGATATTGTATCAACATTTCTTAATCAAGACGTTTTTAATGATTCTGCTTCGAACAAATATTATATACATATTATAGCCTACATTGTGTGAGAGAGTCAGAGATATATACATCACTCAATGGCTGAATGAGCTCAGAGTAAAGACAAAGTGACACAAGTTCAAAAGTCTCAAGAACTTGCGAATGAAACAGCAAATGTGGTTTAAATTCCACCCATTTTGATTCTGTAATCTGTAATGTGTTTGTGGTTGTAAAACAGTGGCAAGTTTCGGAAACTAATTCTCAATAAGCTGCACTAATGCCCAGCCGATATTACTTTTTCGAAAATGACCACCTTGTCTTTAAAGTTGTGCTCAGTCAACCATGACGTAATGGTTACCTCTTATTTGTACATATATTTTGTCCTAACTACCATAATATCATACATATTTTGGCAAGGCGAAATCTTAAAACAATACTTGGATATGACATGATCATGGTGAGGAGTTGTTTAGATCGAGGGGCTTACTTTTTGTGTTGAATATAAGAGGGAGGTACCTACGTTTTCCTATATTAAAGGGGTAGTTTAGTTTTGGTAGATAGGGCGCTGCACATCACAATTTTGTTGTGAGGTAATGAAAAACTGAATGTCGAATTTGAGAGAACATGCAATTTAATGGCAGAATAAACTTTATTTGGTCAAAATCGACCCAGAAACGGCTGAAATATCAATAAATAAATCTGATCTTATAATTATTTGGGGCCCAAATAATTAGACGATTTTTAGAAAAAAATTTAAAAATGCTTGCACTTTTTCAAAAATTTTAAAAAGCGTTTTTTAAATAGTTGTTGGTGATCTCGCTATTTAATCATTATATCAATAAAACATCACATGCATAATTTTGTATGAAAAATGGTTGAAACCAATGCCTTTTAAAAAAGCGCCCTCTTGTGTTTGAATGGCTCTTTTTGAATGATAACAGGCTTTTTACTTAGTCGTTTGTAATTTTGTATACCTTTCGAGCATGGTGGAGTTATAACTATTAGTTTATAATGTTACTGTGCAGGTTTTAGCTACTTAAGTTCAGCCTTACCAAAACTAAACTACCCCTTTAAGTTCAGCCTTACCAAAACTAAACTACCCCTTTAAGTATAATTATGTTTACCTTCATCAGTTGGGATTTTCCGTACTAATCGATTCATTTTTCTGTAGTATAGGCCTACAATTATTTGTAGGCAAACAAACCATATATTTAATTATCTTGATTACATTTACACTATACTAGTATTCGCTCTGGCACTGGACGCACAATAAAATGGCCCAATAAAATGGGCGACCAAGGCCCGACCAAGGTCGAATCCATAATCAATATATTTAGCGCGAGTGAATTAACATTCCACCTCCCGTTGATAGATCATCATAAACATGAGGGGTCAGCCATCAATCAGTCCATACAACTAAAGGGTATACGGTTGGATTCATAAAGAAACAATGTGTATTCGATCTTCCTTTTTTAAAGACAATGTGTAGTCGGATAGGTAAACCAGAGATGGGTAATCCTCCCACCTATCCTATCCTCGGATAGGTAATCCGTAATCCTCCCAAACGGTTCAAAACTAAAACATCATAACGCAAGATTCGCTCTCCCATAAAAATAAAGGCGGTAAATGTTTTGTTTGGTAGCTCAAATGGCTCACTGAGAACACCCGTGTCCCCACAATGAATAGGTTTCCCCCCTAATCGATTTATTCCTCTAATCCTATTGAGGGGCAGTGTACCAAAATAAAGTGGCGAAAGTTTTGTTTTTGCAGTCCCTCCGCTTATTTATCTTTCGTACATTGAACCAATGATAAACGTCTACAACTTTGGAGTAAGCGCACCGTATACCGCAGCGTACCTAGAGCCTCCGTAGCAACGCACAGTGCAAGCGATGTGCACGCACAATACGATTTTACGGAAACTTCGTACACATTTTATGAATGCAGCGATAGCATGCATAATGCATCCGACTCGTACGTGGTGTGCATAGTGTGTGTTCATCATTTTCGCATCGCAATTATTACAATTGTCTGTGTGTGCATAAATATTACCACGGTTGAATTCAATGATGTAGTTTCCAAAATCGGGAAAAAAAAGTGACGAGTACTGGTAGCGACCATCATCTGCGTGACGAACTGATGCCTTTTTTGAGGGGAAAAATAAATGATTCAGGGAGGACTTGGAAACTTTTTCAGTGATGTTGACGTTCTTATACTCCTCATGGGTTATCCATTCAACACATTGCCATTGGATTATTTCTTTGGAATATGCCCGTCGCAAATAACCCTGAAATGGATATGAACTTTGATGATTTCGACTTGGACGATTCGCCAAGTTCGGACAGCAGCTTCGTTACTACTCCGCCAGCCGATACACCAGCCGGAAATGAAAAAGGACATTCACGATTTCTCAGTTATTCGGGTGTATCTCATCAGTCCAGTCGGTAAGGCCAAGCCCAAAGCCAAAGCCAAAGCAGGGGTCGATATTGACTTGAGAAGTTTACATTTATAACTACACTGTCAAAACGTGTTCCTCGGCTCTGCCTTTGGCTTTGCTGTTTGCAAATCATGTACAAAACAACACAAAAGCCAAAAACCATGAAAACAACAAAATCAAACAAGTAAAAAGTGATGCCGGATTTTTTTTTGGATTCAAACAAACATGATTAAATTCAAACAACTTTCAATTTTAACTGAACTTTTCAAAATTCTGGTTGGTTGGCCTTCCTCTGACTGTAAATTGTCATAAAATGTTGAAACAATTAATGGTTGACCAGTATTCAGTAAATGTACAAAACAACAAAGTCAAAGACAGATTTGGGATTCAAACAAACAACTGTCAAATTTAGTTTTAACTTTTCAAAATTCTGGTTGGCCTTCCTATAAAAACACTTTCAAACATGGCCTGGATATTGTTTGGTTTAATCAAAGATTTGATATCGTTTGACTTCCATGCGCGCATGCTGTGCACAGTCAGTAAAAGGAATGCTATCAACTTGTTTATGACCGGGAGATCTACAGGGATACCCTACACTCCTGTCTAGATGATGATGATCCTAATCCTGTGCCTAGCTATGGCTATATGCTATGCCAGGGCTGGGCTGGCTCTGTGAATTGAATGGTTTACACAAAATGTTGGCTGATTCTGAATCTTAATATTTTTGTACTCAGACTTGCTATAAAGATGTGAAGTATAAGGCAGCACTCGGAAATCAGAGGTAATGACTCGGACATGCAGGCTGGATAAACTAGTAAAGAATCAGACCCAAGCAAGAGGCAAGACCAGTTCAAGACTTGCACAAGTTTGTGATTCTTGTCGAGCCCACCGAGGTGGAGGGAGACTAATTAGGGTCTAAGGGATCCAAATTGCGTCTGTCCGTCTGTCCGTGACCTTGCACACATTTGAATAACTTTCCAACCCTGCATCTGTTTGTAACCAAACTTAATTGGTAGATGCCCTATATTGGCCTCCATGATATTCTGGGGTCAAAGGTCACATAAGTAGGTCAAAAGTCAAATGTGAAAGTTTTGGGGTAAGAGTCTATGAGGGTTGATAACTTTCCAACCCTGCATCTGTTTGTAACCAAACTATTGGCCTCCATGATACATAAGTAGGTCAAAGGTCAAATGAGGTCAAATGTGAAAGTTTACCTGCAAGACTCTAATAGGGTTGATAACTTTCCCACCCTGCATCTGTTTGTAACCAAACTTGATTGGTAGATGCCCTATATTGGCCTACGAGATGTTCTGGGGTCAAAGGTCACATAAGTAGGTCAAAGGTCAAATGTGAAAGTTTACCTGCAGGGTTAATAGCTTTCCAACCCTGCATCTGTTTGTAACCAAACTTGATTGGTAGCTATGCCCTATATTGGCCTCCAAGATAATCTGGGAGTGGGGTCAAAGGTCACATAAGTAGGTCAAAGGTCTAATGAGGTCAAATGTGAAAGTTTACCTAAGTTAAGACTCAATAATGGTTGATAACTTTCCAACCCTGCATCTGTTTGTAACCAAACTTAGTTGGCATGAATGCGCGCAAGTGGGCGAGACACATTATGGCTATCGCCTTGGCCCTTGGGCTTTGGCTAAGACTAAGAGTTAGACATCACACATGACAGTCAGTAGAATAGTGACCATACTCGGATGAGGAGCCATTTAGACTCAAACTTCAAAGTTAAAGGGATAGTTGAGTTCTGGTAAGGAGAGTACAGTTTTAGTGAAACTGAATTTTAGTAACCAAAACCTGCATCATTACATTACAAACTAATAGTTATAACTAGAAAGGAACACAAAATTACAAATGACGTAGTAAAGATCATGTTATCATTCAAAAAGAGCCGTTAAAACGTAAGAGTGCGCTCTCTAAACACTCATCGGTTTCAACCATTTTGATTAAAATATTGTGCATGTGATGCTTTGTTGAAATAGTGATTAGATAGAGAAATAACCAACAACTATTTAAATACCTATTTTGTAACTTTTTGAAAAGAGGAAGCATTTTTTGGAATTTTTAACGGCTGGTTCAAAATTCTCTAATAAACCCGGGGCCCCAGGTTTATTACAAATTGTTATATTTATGGATATTTCAGCCGTTTCTGAACCGATTTTGATCAAACAAAGATGATTTTATTGTTTAAATATTATGCTCTTTCAAATTTTACACTCAGTTTTTCATTACCTCACAAACCAATTAAGTAGTCTAGCGCCCTCTCTACCAAAACTCAACTTTCCCTTTAAACCCAAGACCAAACTCACTGGGTTTTTGAGTCTTTGGTCATGAAAGCAATTTTCTATTGACTTGGATTCCATGAGGACTCAAATACATTTTGTTGATGTCTCGGACTTAAAAGGGGACCACCAGGCAAAGAACAACATATGTTTTGGTACTGTTTTGTGATCAATATCAAATAGATAGTTTAGATACCCAACATTTTGCAAAGGGTTGTGTAATTCATAAACAAAGCAATTAATTTCCACCACTTACGGAACCACTACTATTTCCTGGTTCCGTACGGGCCAAACATTTGCGTGTGCGCCAATGCTATTCACGCGTACGTTTGGAGACAATAGAATCTCGGGCGATTCGTTCGCTCTGGACAAAGTAGTCTCGTACATGCAGACCCATGAACGCATGCTTTAGAATGGTGATGCGTTTTCCAATTATATATTTTGTTTCTGGAAATATATTTTTGTGAACTTGTTGATGGAATGGTATACTAAAATGTTTCCTTTCATTTATAAGAATATTATTTTGGGGTGGTGGTACCCTTTAATGTTAATTGAACTGTCATACACTATTGTCTCCTTTGTATGGAAATAGGCCCTGAAAATGCCATTTGGTCCTGACTAACTTAAACACTTTTTTAAAGGACTCGGACTTGGTCATCATTGGCTTCACCTGGACTTGGACCCAACTTGTTCTCTACATTGACTCAACGTTAGGATTTAGAGGATTAGACCTAGGTTTGTAAAAAAAGATAAGAAAAACAGAAAATGTAGTTAAAAGTTAAACTTATTTTTAAGTGATTTTGTTTTGTCTACATTGTACATGTGGTGTCAACATTTGGATATTTATGGACCTGTAGGAAGAATAGGGAATGGGCATTTAAACTTGACACTGCAATATTGTCCCTTTTCTAAATGTTTTGAAGTATCTGACTCTTCAAGGGATCTAGTAACTTTGTTGACAGGTGCATTGTGCAAAAAGTGATGAATGGTTGATACAATGTTTCCACTGGGTATTGTGTGAAAATTTCAAGTTAAATGGATGTTATATGGCCGAGTAATGAGCAAAAATGCAAAGTAATATTCACTAACTCATTGAACTGGCTTTGTACACAATTAGGACTATCCAGTGGATAGTTTAACATCTGAATACTTCAATCGTACAAATATCTTTTTAACAATCTAGGGAAATTTGAAAAACCAAAACCTGTCCATTAATATAAAAAGAGGTCTAGATGCTTAACCCTTGTAAGCAAATTGCTTGTGACTTGTTTTGAAATGGATCATCCACCCCGAAGCCATCTGTCGACTGCACTTGTAAGATCTCCTCCATTCAAACACGATACTTTGATCCCCCTGACAGTCCTTTGTGGGCAGCCCATTCATGTTCCTTTCAAGATAATTGTCATGGCTGCTTGCTGCTCTCATGTGAAATCTATCTCCAGGCAGTCAGGACTGATTACCACTAGTTCTTCAAGATCTTACATGTACCATCATGCTCAAAATTTGTGTGGGACATTTGTAAAATACAATTAGGTATAAATACAATACTCTGATAGGTGAGAACTTTTGCCGGAAATAAATACCTACATTTATATAGTGGCAATAATACAGGGCAATTAAGTTGAGTACAACTACAATAGTCATGTAATTGGCAGGAAGATACCATTACATGAATCGATTAAAAACTTGAACATGTGAAATTAGTAAAGTTAAACAACATTTTGTTACCCCCATGTTCAAAGCTAAACTGTCGCAAAGAATATTAATAATGATAACTTTTTGTCTGCAATTCAGTGGCATTTGGATGGGATCATGGGAGCCTTTTGGGAGGAACTATTATTTTGACTACATGTACAACAGTAAAGTAATTTGTTGAAAGGCGCAACAACACGTGTACAATTTTACATGAATTGATGACAAATTGAATTACATCTCTGCAGTAAACAAGATTGAAATGAAAGTTTTCAGACTTTAGAATGTGTTTACTGCAATATCTTTATCCCTCTTCATAGAACAATAAGTTAAATACGATCTATAAGAAGAGCTTCTGTCAGCAAACATCTCCAGGGTCTTTTAACCCATTGCAGTTTTACATTCTCTTTTTCTCAGAGAGATAATACATGGCTCACCAAGTTTCCAGACTGTTTCCTTCCTGTAGGTGAATTAGGAATTTGCAAACAATTGAGAAATTAGTCCATCCAAATACGCATCTGAAGGCCAAAGGCTTGTCTATAGTACTAACATCTTCAATTTTCATCTGGATCTAGGATAGGCTTTAAAACTAGTGGTGATTTTGATCTTCATGAAAAGTGGCAGAAAAATATGGCATGGGATTTTAAGTAAAGGGATGGTAGAAGAAATGAGAAAGAGGTGGGGGTGGGGGGGGGGGGGGGGGGGAGGGTGACAGAAGAAAAGTTATCTGAGTCTATAGATTCTGAATCACATCTGATACTTTTAGTGTTTACAAGTGCTTATAATTCTGATTATAAAATATAAATCCTCACAAATTCCTGATAGTTTGTTGTTATTGTGTTTGTTTGTTTGTGTTTGTTTGTTCAGGAGCACTCTGGTGTCTGCCTCTGACTCTCAGCTAGATGATGGAGACATTGAGGATGGTGGCAGTGCCAATGTCAGTGTGGTGGTCAGGTGAGTAACATTCTTTCTCTTGCTAAATCTATCCAAAAGGTAAAATAAATGCAAATGAGCAAAGGGAATCAAATCCAAGACCTTCAGATTGCTATCACAGTCAATGCAGGAATTAATTTGTAATGTTAGGGGGCTACTTTTTCCATCTGATGGATATCACAAAATATTTCACATAACAAACACCCTGTGGTAATTTCAGGGGCTACCTACCGATTTAAGGGGGCTATTTTGAAAATTAGGGGGCAAATTGCCCTCAGCCCCTGTATATATTTCCTACCCTGGCTAGACTGGATGGCCACCCATCACAAAAGCTTTCTAGCTCAGTTGGTAGAGCACCAGTCTAGCAGAAGCAATCTGCAGGTCTTGAGTTTAAAGCTTTCTAGCTCAGTTGGTAGAGCACCAGTCTAGCAGTTCTAAGCAATCTGCAGGTCTTGAGTTTGACTCCCAGGGAAGCCAAATTTTCCTTGCTCTTTTTCATAATTTCTGGTCAGTTTTCTTTGTATCAATTTAAAAGGTAAAGTAAGAAAATGAAACTATTAGGTGGCTTATGTTTGTGTCATGATATGTGTCCTGCATGTTTGTCACTTTGATTGGTTGCAGGCTTAATTGTAGCCTGGAGTCACAGTAAGACATTTTGACATTCTTCACTATTTAATTAGTTTTATTTGTAAAATCTTTAGCTTTGGTGAATCATGGAAAAAATTAATATTTTTATTTCGGGGGCTCCCTTTCTAATTTTATGGAAGTTTTGGGGGGCTACTTTTCCAACTTTCGGGGGCTACAAATTTCCAGGTTTTTTTTTTCGAATTTCAGGGGCTACAATTTAGCTCTAATGCTGTAAGTGATCATCTGATTGGCATTCGATAACGATCCATTACAAAAAAAACAAAAACAATTTGGGGGCTCTTTTTTTTCTTTTTCGGGAGCTATTTTGGGCATTTTGGGGGCGAATTCGCCCGCCGCCCCTGTGTATTTTTTTCCCTGTGGTGAATAGTCCAACTTTAAAAGAGGACTTTTTGAAGTACTCCGAGCACCACTATATGACCCCGTTTACAGTGCAGGGCCGGGCCGAGACGCGTCTCGGCCCTGCTTAAATTGCGGTACTCGGCCCCCCAATTTTGGTGCGTTTACAGTGGCGGTCTCGGCCCTCGCGGCCCGGCCGCCCTTTCAATATCTTGTCGTAGTGGCGCTCTGCATGTAAACAAACCATTATTTTGGAGGCACGCCGGGGTCACAGAACAAAGGCGCGTTATTTGCAATGAATTGTTTTCCCAATTTGGTACCGCATTTGGCCCTGCGTGCGTTTACAGTGAGAAAAAGCGGGGCCGAGACGCGTCCAGACTACCTCCAGAGCGGGGCCAAATGCGCGGCCACTTTTGGCCCCGCATTTGGCCTTTTGAGCGTTTACAGTGAAAAAAAGGCCGGGCCGAGACGCGTCTCGGCCCGGCCTTTTTTTCACTGTAAACGGGGTCTAAGACTCCCATTTAGCTTTTACTGGCTAAGTACTATTTTACTAGAGCCCAAGTGCAGCAGGCTATTGTTATGTGTCAAGCTACATGATACATATTCAAGTGGAACACTAATCCAAGCATTGGGGATGGAAAGAAACTTGTTACCATGGCTACCTTAAACAAATTCTCAATTCCCCAATGTTAGTACTAGTAGGTCAACTAGATATTGTACAGTACTTACTGATTTAAATATCTAGTATGGTAATGAATTTTATATGTAATTTCACATCTGAAAATGTTGTGCTTGTAAAGAATGCATTCATGATTTTATTTGTAGTTACCAGGAATTAGTAAACTCCTTGGTTGTACATTATGTACTTGATGCAATATTATATCCGAGGTACATGTAGTTACTGCGTGGGCACCAGTGACGGACGAATCAGTAAAATGTCCTTCTGTCCTTTGTTGTACCATGAACCTACTTATGGTTGTACATTTTAATAATCCTTCACACAGTTCACAAGTCACTGTTATTCTTCAGAGCAGGTAGTGAATTCCATTCTTAGATTAAGTAAGACATTTTTTTAGCAGTCTGCTAGACAAAGACATTTATGTATCTTGATACATACAAATAATTTATTAGAATTTTCAAAGTAAAACACAATTGAAGTAAAATATTTAAAGAAAATATATTGTCACAATATCTGTAAAATTGTCAAATTTTCCTAAGTGCTGCTCAAATAATGCCAGAATTAGGTCAATACTAACTTTGGTATTGGAAGGAACGAATACAGGCCCAGTTCTCATCACTTTTTAAATTTGTAATTCATTATGGACGCAACACACTCTAACTCTAATTCCAATTAATTCATACTTGTTATTTCATTACCATCAATCTACAAAGAAGAAAACAAACATGAACATTGCTGTAGATTTGATTATTAAATAATCTCTTTTTTTGCTCTATAATCAGTACTTTAATTCAATAATTCCCTAGTAATTAGTTTAATTACAAAATCACAGTGTATGTGCTCTTTACTGGCTTTACAATGTGGCACAGATGGGAGGAAATCCTAAATGTCAAAACATCAAATTGAAATCCTTTGCAATTTGATGTTTTGACAAATGTTGCATTACTTTAAATTGTCTATGTCCTGATTATTCTATTTAATGGTGGTAGTGGCAATTTATTAGATGCTCTTAATTAATGTACATGTATTCTCTAGTAAAATAATTAATATAGTGTCTGGCTTGTAAGCTTTTACACTCTCATGAATACACTATTTATTAATTAGTAAAGGAAACCCTTTTGAAATTTGATATTTTGACAGTGACAACTTGCATCACTTCTACTTGACTATATTGGTATTTTATTATAAATATTTAAAATTGTAATTTTTTAATAAAGTTCTGCAAAATATACAATTTTCTTATATTAACAAAAAGTGGTTAGTCCAAAATTAGCTTATGAATATATATTGATGAGTACGTGTTACTGCTCATGAATATACATAACCTAATTTTGTACTAGTCACTTTTTTGAATATGAGAACATTATATGTTGCTAAATTTTCCTTCAGGTAGTAAACACAAATTATGGGCGCGTGCCTAGGCCAGTATGATTTCCACGGCACTACAGTACAGGGTGTTTAAAACAAATTTCAGATTTTTTATTTATTATTTATTATTTTTTTATTTATTTATTTTTATTTAATTTTTTTCCCGGAGCATTGGTTCCTGACCGTTGCAAGTCGATCGGAACCCGGTTTATAAAATATCCGTAATGACTCTGCCTTATTTAAAAGTTTTGATTAAAATGTCTTTTTCAATAATTAATTTCTATGTTTTGACCATCTGACATTTCATAAGAATCTTGTTTTGATTATTAAATCTTGCTGAATACACAGATCAGTTATTGGAGCTTTCTTTAACGTGATGCATACTGACTGTTAACTTTTAAATTGTTTGTTGTTTTGTTCTGTTGTAGGGTGCGTCCTCTGAGTGATATGGAGAAGAAGAGAGGAGACACTCACTGCATTGTGGTGCAGACCCCTTCCAGCCTCCTGGTGAGTACACCTCCCTCAAATTAGGTTACCTCATTGCATTGTGGTGCAGACCCCTTCCAGCCTCCTGGTGAGTACACTTCCCTCAAATTAGGTTACCTCATTGCATTGTGGTGCAGACCCTTCCAGCCTCCTGGTGAGTACACCCCCCTCATATTAGGTTACCTCATTGCATTGTGGTGCAGACCCCTTCCAGCCTCCTGGTGAGTACACCCCCTCATATTAGGTTACCTCATTGCATTGTGGTGCAGACCCCTTCCAGCCTCCTTGTGAGTACACCCCCCTCAAATTAGGTTACCTCATTGCATTGTGGTGCAGACCCCTACCAGCCTCCTGGTGAGTACACCTCCCTCAAATTAGGTTACCTCATTGCATTGTGGTGCAGACCCCTTCCAGCCTCCTGGTGAGTACACCCCCATCATATTAGGTTACCTCATTGCATTGTGGTGCAGACCCCTTCCAGCCTCCTGGTGAGTACACCCCCCTCATATTAGGTTACCTCATTGCATTGTGGTGCAGACCCCTTCCAGCCTCCTGGTGAGTACACCCCCCTCATATTAGGTTACCTCATTGCATTGTGGTGCAGACCCCTTCCAGCCTCCTGGTGAGTACACCCCCCTCATATTAGGTTACCTCATTGCATTGTGGTGCAGACCCCTTCCAGCCTCCTGGTGAGTACACCCCCCTCATATTAGGTTACCTCATTGCATTGTGGTGCAGACCCCTTCCAGCCTCCTGGTGAGTACACCCCCCTCATATTAGGTTACCTCATTGCATTGTGGTGCAGACCCCTTCCAGCCTCCTGGTGAGTACACCCCCCTCATATTAGGTTACCTCATTGCATTGTGGTGCAGACCCCTTCCAGCCTCCTGGTGAGTACACCCCCCTCATATTAGGTTACCTCATTGCATTGTGGTGCAGACCCCTTCCAGCCTCCTGGTGAGTACACCTCCCTCAAATTAGGTTACCTCATTGCATTGTGGTGCAGACCCCTTCCAGCCTCCTGGTGAGTACACCCCCCCTAGGTTACCTCATTGCATTGTGGTGCAGACCCCTTCCAGCCTCCTGGTGAGTACACCCCCCCTAGGTTACCTCATTGCATTGTGGTGCAGACCCCTTCCAGCCTCCTGGTGAGTACACCCCCCCTAGGTTACCTCATTGCATTGTGGTGCAGACCCCTTCCAGCCTCCTGGTGAGTACACCCCCCCTAGGTTACCTCATTGCATTGTGGTGCAGACCCCTTCCAGCCTCCTGGTGAGTACACTTCCCTCAAATTAGGTTACCTCATTGCATTGTGGTGCAGACCCCTTCCAGCCTCCTGGTGAGTACACCCCCCCTAGGTTACCTCATTGCATTGTGGTGCAGACCCCTTCCAGCCTCCTGGTGAGTACACCCCCCCTAGGTTACCTCATTGCATTGTGGTGCAGACCCCTTCCAGCCTCCTGGTGAGTACACCTCCCTCAAATTAGGTTACCTTATTCAATCACAATGGAAATGCCTTTTGAAATACAAATCTATACTTATAGGCCTGGATATTGATAATTTTGTCAATTTTTAGTTTGCTGTCCATTTGTATTGTAGTTTTTTATTTAGTTTATACCTAGATACCATTGAGACATGTATACAATGATGACAACAATGACAATAATGTTATCATAATATTAATGAACGCTGCTGCTGATGAAGATGATGTTATCATTAATGTGAAATACGTAGTCTTATTTTATCTTTCTATTTATTGCAATTCTAGAAAGTAATTTTTTGGTCGTGTGGCCCAATTGTGCAAGTAAAACACAAAGAAATTAAACCAATTTAGTTGGCCCGAAACCAGAATCTGATGGCCTTAAACAAAGAAAAGCATTACAATTAAATTCTGTTATATCTGGTTGCCCATTCGGGCCAGTGGAATTTAGCACTTAGTTAATGAGTTGTAGTGGCCCATAGCCAATCTTTAGTGCCCAGGGCCAGCGGGCCTGTGCTGATTTTGAGCACTGTTTAATTGTCATTATTAATATCATCATTTTAATCTATTACCACTTGTTTGTTTTAAATAAACTAAAATTTTAGATTGATGCTGAGAAGCACAAGCAGTTCACATTCAACCATGTGTTTGATGGGGATGCAACCCAGCAGGATGTGTTAGATCAGTGTGGTATCAAGAAGATGGTAGACATGGCTATGGAGGGCTATGCATGCACAGCGTTTGCATACGGACAGACGGGATCTGGGAAGACTTTCACAATCACTGGGCCTCCAAGAATGGTAAGAGTTTTAATTCTTTTAAGAACATTTCTGAATTCAAACATAGAGGAAACTGACTAGAAATATTTTAAATGATTGAAGATGAGCAAAGAAAAATAGGCTTTGCCGGGAATCGAACCTGAGACATATGGATCAATTGCTAGACCGATTTTCTACCATCGAGTCACAAGACCCTTGAATGGGGGACATTCCCATAAAACCCTTTTCATTGCACGATTAGTCAGAAGCTATATTTGCGAACAAAGTTCATGTGCTAATTCAATTGATGATTAATTTGTGAGTTATAAATTGATAACCCTTCCAATCAAAGGGGAAATTATTAATTTATGCACTTCTTGCTTGTACATGTCTATGATATTTATACATTGATGCAGACTTTATCCAGATAATACCCATATAACCTTTGTTCTTTGTACTTTATGAAAACCTAAGGGCAATAAATCAGTAATATATTAGAAGAATGCAATTTTATTTACATTAACGTGCTATTAAAAATTCCATAATGGCAAAAGTATTATGGTTTGTGATAATAATGTCAATAAATAACTAAAATATGAAATATGAATGGTTTGTAAGATGGTATTGGTAAGATCAATTGAGCAAGCTGTAAAAACTTAGTCTTTTTTTAAAAAGGCAATGAAATTAGGTGCTCACTTGGTAAAGTCAAGTTGCTTTTTATTCCAAGGTTATTCATACAGCATTTAAAATCAATGTTTTTAATATTGATGGTACCATATATATTAAAACTGCTATATATTCAGAAGTAAACAAAAATCCAAACATATTTCACTTGCAATTATAATGTTCATTTTGTTGACAGGATGGGAGATCCAAACTGAGGAATGACACATGGGGTCTGATCCAGCACTCATTGGTCTACCTCTCAGACATGATCAACCTGAGACCAAAGACATCATTCATCATGAGGACATCCTACCTCGAAATATACAACGAACAGGTAAAAGTCACTCCTTTTTAGATTATTTTAGCCTTTTGAATTGGTATAAAATATAAACTAAGGTTTCAGTATACCTTTCTGATGTGATCAACCTCAGACCAAAGACATCATTCATCATGAGGACATCCTACCTCGAAATATACAACGAACAGGTAAAAGTCATTCTTTCTTTCATGGTGATTATTATATGTTTGTTGCTGCATTTTGAAAGTTTGAATGATATGAAATAGAAACTAAGGTTTTAGTCTGCTCTCAGACATGATCAGACTCAGACCGAAGACATCATTCATCAAGAGGATATCCTACCTGGAAATATACAATGGGCCGTATGCATAAAGACAAGCAATTGCTTATAAGCAATTGCTTTAAGCACAAGCTAGAGCTTGTCAAGCAAAAGATCAAGTTCAAGCAATTGCTTGAATTCATATGCACAAGCTTTTGCTTGTGCTGAAACCTTTTGCTTGCACTGGACAAAGGATCGTTACGGTTGTGCGAACATCGCACTGCAGGACAACAACGCTTCGTGCCCGACCTGGCAGCAGTAATTTTGCTTACGCAAATAGGGGGGAAACAGCACAGAGCATTAGGGGAGTTTCTGTGCAGATCGATGGACGAAAATTGGCGTAAAAAGTCTTAAATAACCGAAATTTCATTAAATATGAAATCACAACATAACCTCTGGAATGAGGAGCTCGTAATCATTCTGAAACGGTATGAAAATTTGATCCTTAAACGCGAATGCCCTGAGTAAGCAAGAGCTCAAGTTGGTCTGGATGTGCTTGAAAAAACGCAAGCAAATGCTTATCAAGACAAGTAAAAGGTTCGTTTTATGCATACGGTTTTAAGCAATTGCTTGTTTCGTAAGCAATTGCTTACGAGCAGTAAGCAATTGCTTGTGCTTGTAAGCAATTGCTTGCAAGCAAAAGCATTTGCTTGTTTTCATGCATACCGATTCAAGCAAAAGGCTAGCACAAGCAATTGCTTGTTTTTATGCATACAGCCCCAACAGGTAAAAGTCACTCTTTTTATAAAATGATGATTATAATTACCAGATGGATGCAGAGTTAAAGGTAACCTTGAGTATTGGTAATTTCCAAAGTGCCCCCCCCCCCACCCCCCGCCCCCAAATTAATTGTAACGGATTTGGTTGATTTCAATTCCATATGAAAGATCGTCGAAAAAAACATGGGAAATAATAATAATTCCCATTCAAATGCTCTAATTGTTGTGAAATTTGCTTTCAAAATATTATATGAAAGTGGTTGACGTCCGGGTATCACTTTTTAAAGAACGCTATCGCGAGGCGCTAGCGTTCTAGGTCCTCTTGATACGGGACTGCAAATTATTATTTGTGTGCACGCTAATTGTGCTTAAAACTATACGATACAGTACTTACCACCAATTCACTCTCTAATATGTGATATAAAATTATGATTTTTCCCTCCATTCCGCAAAAAATCAGTGATATATGCGCCTTCTCGACTTCTCTCCATCTGTTAGCGCGACTCCGAACAGAATTTTGAACGAAAGATAAGCGTGATGGTCGCCGCGGCGCCCCGATGCAAGAGGCCGGCGAAAGGGGCGTGCGATACAGGACCTAGAATGCTATATAGCGCTTCGCGCTGGCATTCTCTAGAGTTAATTCGACACTTGAGTTGTAACGGCTCTTTTCGAATGATAACGGGGGTTTTACTTTGTCGTTTGTAATTGTGTATACTTTTCAAGCATAGTGAAGTTATAACTATTAGTTTGTGCCGTAATCGTGCAGGTTTTGGTTACTAAAGTTAAGTTTGACCAATACTCACCGTTACCTTTAACCCGTTTGTTTCACAAAGTAAACAACTGGCAAAACACCTACATAATTTGAACGTTCCATGTTTATTCTGTATTCAGTACATTTTAAAATGTTTGAATTGATATGAGATGTAAACTAGGGTTTAATCTGAACCCACTAGTCTAGATGTCATTAGAAAAGTGAGAACATTCTACTTTGAAATTATGTACACTAAATAGGTCAGATATTTCTAATTTGCATTTAATTGTTGATGTGGTTTTTATAAATGTACAGAATGAAATGCATCCAGTTGCTTGGTCTGGACTCTAAACTATGTTCAAATAGAATGTAACTTGCTAAAAAAATGACTTGCCATGGGATATGCTGACTGGCTACATTTATTTTATTTTCAAAATATGATTTCTTTACTACTGATATTCAAAGCTTTTAATGATACAAATTTGCCTTAGAAATAGAATTCATTTCAACCTGGTATGTTCACTACAGGTGAATTTATCATTTACATTATGTGTGCATCTATCTGGATGACTCCAAGGAACACTATTACTATCTATATTACACATAATGGATAATATGTGCTCAAATCACAACCTTTCCCTTGTCAAGCCAATTATTGGTTGGTATTACCATGGCGGATCACAACAAATACACCTCACTTGTTCATTGTGTGACTGCCTCAAATGATACGCCTGATTTGCCCTGGATTAGGCCAGAAATGTATCTACATGCATCATTAACCATCAACACAAATAGAACCCCTATTCAGCCACCAACAGACCCCCTTCTAATAATTCTGCCTATTATTGGGCCCTCATTCATGAAATATCAGTTGTATGCTATTACTCGTGTTTATTTTAGTTACTGATGGCGTTTCTTGTGTTCCATTTCAATAGACAGGTGCCTGTATTGTTGGGGGAGATTATGAGTAACTGTTGGATAAGTTGTACAGGGTTTAAAAGTATAAATTTATAACATCTATACTGCCGTAATCTGACAAAAGGAAACAACTGACAATTTTATGGATAGTCTTTTTACTTGTTTTGGGGTAATTGAGATAAAGTCTCACAATGGTGAACAAATTAAAGTCACCTGACAATCCATTTATGAGAAATAAATGGGTCAAAAGGAAGTAACTGCACAAATATCATAATAAAAATCCTAATTTACAAGAAAACTACAAATTGTCAGTTGCTTCCTTTTGTCAGATTATGGCAGTATAGACTGTATGTATCTGATAAATGATGAGGGACTGATGTTTCAGGGCCAGACTCTACCTGACCTACTTTTACTTTCAGCCATCATGCACTTACAAAATTATGAAAGTCATATTTTGGTTGTCCTTTCTGGCTCAATTTATTCAAACTTTAAATCTCTTTGATCCTTTGCACAAATAAATGGAGTACAATTGTGCATATTATTTTGCTTTAAGAGTTTGCTTTTTTCAAACTAAAAATAGTAAAGTATTTACATAATAAGTATTAAAATATAAGGACATCATTATGTTAGTGCAATACTGTGTGTCGATTGCGAGGAATAGGATATTGTTTTTCTATTTTCAGTCTTTTGTAGCAAACAGAATAAAGACCTGAGACACAAACTGACAAAAGACAAGACTCAATAGAGATACCTAAATTCAGTTTACACAGTTAGTTTGAGATCTTTCGTGGTGTTGTAAGCTGTTTGCTCATTCTATTGGCAGCTACTAATCAACCTCTCTAGATCTGTGTACTTATGTTTACTCAGCAAACTTATCACACACAGAGTACATTGAGACTTCTCTTTAAACCTTTTTGAGTATGTGCACTAAGGATCAGACTAGATTGTCAACATTTCTTATTCTTCATGTTCTTCCTAAGTCCTTTGCAAAGTGTCTGTTCTTGGTGATTAAAGATGTTCATTTATAAAGAAATGATACATGAACAATGTTTATAAATAATAGGCGAAGAGAGGGACAATCATTTAGAGAATACCCAGGGGGCAAAGGGGGTTTAGCAGCTTTTGCCTGTTGTAAAAGGTTGGTCACCAGAAATGGCTTCTAGGACCCTCTAGGATCACAACCTAGGTGGACAACCTCGCGAACTAGCTACTGGAAGTCCACAGGATGAGTTTCAAGAAAATCACACCTATAATACACTAAATAGTGTGTTTTAGCCTTAGGGGTCATGAATACCTAGTCACACATCTTGCACAATTACACCACAATGCACTGCTGATTCCAGACTGTTGTTTCATGAAGGACTTTCCTAAAGTCCTGCGCATCGGTTGATACCAAATTTGAGCATATTGCATCTTTGGTTACTGCGTCACACGTCTATGATACATCACATAAGAACGTGAAATTCGTATACAGCGCGTATGTATAAAAGACAACTAAATTCTTAAAAATGAAAAATAGGCTATATTTTGATCTTTAAACATGTAATTCGCATTTTAGATATATATTAAGAGCATTATATAACTAAGCATGTAATTTAATAAACAATACAACACATAATCATTAAAAACAATGAAATACATAAGAATATGAGTTGTTAATGTTATAATTTGTTTAGATGTGGTTAAATTACTATAATCAAAATCTTACAAAATAAATCCACAAAATTACATAATGCTTATCCCGTGAATGAGATACCCGGGAGGAGGGAAGGGGGTGTTCAAAAGACCAGCCTTTCATCAATGGACTCCAAACATAATTATAATCGAGGTCTACCCACCCAGTTTGGTATGTCTGTAGTGTGTCTGTAGGCTTTTTTACATGACACGTTTGAGGGCAATTTTAATTCTAGGTCTAAAGGAGATATATCGTGAAAGTTGGTTCATGTTAAAGATTGGCCCACATAAATGTCACGTTCTAGAAACACAACCTATAGTTGGACTAGCTGCGGGAAGTCCACATGAAGCGAAACTTGAAAAGCATCTACAAAAAACCCACTAAAGGCAGCCATCTCTACAAACAGAGTTGAATGCTCCCTCTATGCTGCATCTCCATTCATCCAGGGCACACCATACATCTGGTCAGAATCGTGTCATCAGGGATAAAGAGACGTGCAATTGTGCTTATTTGTTATGCGCTATATGGAAATGTTTCATTATTATTATTAAAGAGGTTGTAGTCAAAGTCAATGACAACCGAACTGTAAAAGGACAGTGGTTGTTAATGCAATGTGCGCCATATGTCACTGGCCATCTCATAAAGGTGAAGCATTTGAAGCAGTCACTAAATGGCACGCAAATCTATTGCTGGAAGAATTTCCTTTCGGTACTGATATCATACACCTTTGTTGAACATATACATGTACAGTTAGGCCAGCCTGAAGTCTGCTGAACAGGAACAGAGGTGTGCCCTATACGAAATGAGCCAAAGTCTATGAAGTCAGTGGGAAACGTGCAGCTCCTGATCCACATGAGTTTTTCACTATATCAAGCTACCAAAACAAACCTTTTGAGCTTACCCTGTGAAAAGTGGTGAGATTATGGACTGCTTGAACCTTAGCTTGGTCAAAGCCATCTGCACATTGGTGGTGGATATAAAGAAAAGAGTATTGTTCTCACAGTGGGGTCTGCTATGGAGGTTCCTGTCGGCTTGGATCTACACTACAGGCATGAAGAGGTAATACAAGGGTCTTACTTTATACATTATACAACAGAGTAGTTCACAGAGTCGACAGAGTAGTTATTCATGCCAATGACACTGATGTCACAAGCACGTCTCACTGATCTCTCAGAGCTGTGGGTGAGGACTGCCCAGAATCGGCACATATGGACACTGCTGGTAAAACAAACCTGCCAATGCTTTAACAGATGACATTATCACTTGAACACAAGAACTTGCAATGGATGTGTACATCACCAAAGCAGACCAGTTTAAGGATTCCGATCTGGGAAATTTGAGAGCTTAACATTTTTTGAACAACGAGTCAGCTCTCTTGAAGCTACTGCCTCATAGTGAGGACGCCTTTCTCCTTTGTCTCAAACGAGCTTCTCACGCCATCATTGATAATAATGCGCACATTCCCAAGCCTAACATTCCATCATGTATAGAGTTTGGATAGTCCCTCAGTGATGGAAGTTCTAGTGTCAACTACACAGCAAGCCTGGGAAAGACAATATCATGTTGATGGGTGCCAGAATAACTGTTCCTATACATGAAGAAAGCGGTTCCATACTTTGGAATTGCTTAAAATGTTTCACCTTTGTGAAAGGACCACTGCTGTTATTTCTGTTATCCGAAGGCAAATCAGAAAAATTTGGTTTGGCACTAAGAAGAAACCTGTCTTCCTACCAATTCACATATTGCCGGGTTCCTTGAACAGAGTAGGTGAAATATATCACTGATTCCATGCTTTTCCATGAAGTCATACATGTCAAGCTGTCTACCAGTAGCAAAAATCATAGTCATGCGCAGAACTTCATTGCTCTTGCCTGCATTGCGGTTGTTTTTCTTCTTGAGATTTGTCTTGTTAGGGTGCAAAAGGTTTTTTTTTTACCGGAACACTGCACATTTGATATGTTCCTGAAGGAATGTGCTGTTGCTGTGTACGGTTTGGTTTCCAGTGCTGTCATGACCTCGACTACAGCTCTTTATCCACGATGACACAAAAAAAAATCATGATGTGTGCTGGATAAACTTTACTGATGAATGAAGATGCAGCATATATTTCAACTCGGCAGATATGAGTGGTTTGGTGTAGTGAGTGGTTTGGTGTAGACGTGTTTTTTCAGTTTACGCTTGACGTGGACTTTCAGCAGAAGGTCCTATACGCCACTTCTAGGGTCAATCCTTAACAACAGTAGCCCCTTCCAAGCTTCATAATGTACCTCCTTTATAAGATCTAGTAAGAGACTCTGCTTTAAACTTGTCATGTAAGCCTTCACTTACACTTCGTCCATTCAGGGTGAGTATAGTCCTCGCTTATAATTATTTTTGGAGTCCACTGATGGTCTTGTGACCCCCTCCACCTCCCCCCCCCCCCCCCCCCCACACATAAATACACACACACAGACACACACACACCTCTGTATCTGATTCAAATGATGAAAAGTTATGATGTTTCAGATGGATTTTGTATCATTTTATCGCAATCTAAACAAATTAATACATTAACAACTCATATGCTTATGTATTGGCTTTGTTTTGTATTGAATTATTATTTTACATAATTGGTGTCTTTGTATAATGCTCTTTATAGGTATTTAAAATCGAAAAACTCTTAAAATAGTTATTTGCATTTCATACATAAGCGCTGTATTCGAAATTTCACGTCCATGAGTGACGCATCACGATGTAACGACGTGTGACACAGTAACCAAAAAATACAATATGCTCACATTTGGTATCAAACGATGCGCAGGACTTTAGGGAAGACCTTCATGAAAAAACAATCTGGAATAAGCTGTGCATTGTAGTGTAATTGTGCAAGATGTGTGACTGGGTATTCATGACCCCTAAGGCTAAAACACACTATTTAGTGCATTAGGTGGGGTTTTCTTGAAACTCATCCTGTGGACTTCCAGTAGCTAGTTCGCGAGGTTGTCCACCTAGGTTGTGATCCTAGAAGGTCCTAGAAGTCATTTCTGGTGGCCAACTTTTTACAACAGGCAAAAGCTGAAAACCTAAAAAAATGGGTGTTTGCCCCCTGGGTAGAAAGAGGGAAAAACAAACTTGCATCAGACAATTAACACACATTTCCGATTGTGGAGAACACTTTCATTGGAGAAGTGTGTATACACAGGATCAGACTGAACCACCAAAGCTTGCAACACTTAACATAGAGAAGTAGTTACACATTTTAAAGGGGTCCACCACTCAAAGAACAACACCTGTGGTTATATGTTTTGGTACTGTTGTTTGATATTGAATAGATGTCCAACACTTTGCAAAGCCATGGGTTTATGTTATTCATAAATAACGCAACATCTTACAGAACTGACAGGGCCAATAATTATGTAAGCGTAATGTTAGTCTGTGTAAGTGTTAACAAAGGATAATGACTATTTATATGTAAACAAGTAATTTTACTTTTAGTATCTTTACTTTTATAGGAAATGAAGGGAAAATGAGAGGGGATGTTCACCACTTCTTGTCTTTATTTACTTTTTGCCAGAACAGTATTTCTGCTTTAAAAAAAAATATATGATTAAAAAACAGAGAACTACAGACATAGAACTACTGAACATAAACTAGTTTTTAATGCAAGAACAATTTCTGCTTTATTTGAACTAAAGCTGATTCCATTCTCTATGGATTACTTGCCTGACGTCATTATACATTATAGTAGCAACAATGATTTACTCAGAAATATGTTAAGAGATATAATAACTCATTCACAATGCTGAATGTAAAATGGGGTTAATTCCACTCATTTATGTCTAGACATGTCTGTCACTGTCGGTGGCATCTGACAGACTTTGTATCTGTATGTTTTAAATACCAGTAAAAAGTACTTGGATGTACTCCGTTTGAATGTCTACTGGTTTGATTTTACCAAATTACCTGGTTGGTGTCATAAGCCTAGATTTTACATGGATGCAAATTATCTTTCAAAAAGATCTGCGTTCATCTACAAATAAGAGTTTATAAATCCTTAATCAATGTTAAACCTATTGAAAAATAATTTGTTCAGGACTTGTCCTAAAATTTTCTATGGAGAATGCATTGAACAGGTCAATTTATACTCAAGGGAATCAGATTCTGAAGTATTATCATAAACATTATTTCTGCTTGAATGACAGCTCATTTAATTGTGTAAGGAATAATTGCCTGACGTCCTATCCATTACTTGGAAATTATTTGTTCATCTGTCGGTGAAAACAATTCAGAGTAAATAATGTTTCATTTAAAAATTCAATGTATGATGATAAATGTTTGAATATGAGTGATGTATTGTAATCATGTATGATGTAGTGAGTGTCTATCAGTGGTGGCTTAATTAATGAGAGTAAATGAATCCCTTGCTAATGCCCTGCCGGAGCACTTAACCCCCATTTGTCCCCCACCCATCGCTAACATGTTAAAGGTGAAATCAGAAAGCACTAAGTATGTCAACATGATAATGGGAGTGACCTAATATTTGAACGAGTAATTGGTAGAGGCCGTAGAGCACCCACACATCTAATTTCTCTGGCTTCCAATCTACCATTGCCCATTGGTCTAATTAACCCGTTCCTTCCTACCCATGATAGTTCATGGGTAGGAAATGTATGGGGGCTGAGGGCGATTTTGCCCCCTAATTTTCAAAATAGCCCCCTGAAATCAGTAGGTAGCCCCTAAAATTACCATCTAGGGTATTATGTTAACAATTTCTGGATATCCATCAGATAGGAAAAGTAGCCCCCTAAAATTAAAAAAAGGAATTCCTGCATTGGATAGTTCCAATAATATATGGAGTTATTACACAATTCACAATATATTCCCCTTCAGGCAGTGGGTTAATGTACCCATTAGTGTCATTATGACTACATATCACTTTATTTGTCAGAGATGCGTTTAAAGGTTGTGCAGGTGGGGAAAAAGATGTAAGACTTTACTGGCTAATCTTAATTTATAAGCTGTATTTTTTTTAGCATTTTGCAAATTGTTAATTTAACCACTTCAAATGGCACGATAACAGTTTAATATAGCCCAACTTGTGTGATATAATAGGTAAAAACAAGTGATATAACACTCAACAATCAGCAACCTGCTATCTTTCTAGATAGGTCCAAGGGGTCTTTCCTATCTGAGAGTAAATCAAATGCAAGGGGTAAACTAATAACTTTTGGTAAAATGCCAGCAAAGACTTGCTCTCCTGATCCTTCAAGTTAAAAATGGTCGCCTTACAAACAGACCAGTTTATTTTTATACTTCTGATCTTTCATCACATTTACCAGGTGTGCTATTTTGGTGTACATGTTGCTATGGTAACTTGCATCTTCTCATGTGACCCTGAGGCTGAACTAGCTGAAGTTGCCTGGAAGCTTCGATCTTCTCATAAATCAGATGAATACAGAGTTTGCATTAATAGCTCAGTTTGCATTGTACAAGTAGTTGTCAACATACTTTGTTTTTATTGATGTCAAAATGTCATTTATTATGACTAGTTTGTGCAGGTATCTGAAAATTGGTACCAGTTTTTGTAATGTAAAACAAACAATAACCAAGAGAATAGTGTTTAAAAAGGGAGTTCATTTTGTAACAGTTCCCCCAACTACTAGCACACACATTTACAGAAAGGTACATGATATACATGGTCTATTTTTTTCTTCAAATTTTGCAGCAGGCTACCATCTAAGAAATTATTGACTATTATATTTCTGTGTTTTGCAGGTCAATGATCTTTTGAGTTTTTCATTGCAATATTAGAGACACATTATAAGTGAGAGGTTTTAATATCTAAATTAAATTTTACATTGAAATGCTATAAGAAAGTAATGAACACTTACTATTATGTCAAGTTACTTATTTTAATAGACCTGAAAAAGATCTTTTGATTCCAATGAAAGAGTCACTTTGCAAGTGAGGTGGTCAAAGGATAGAGTATTTACATAACTTATTCTCCTGAGGATGATCAGAGCATTCTGATCCAAACATTGAGCAGTGAGTTGGCCCTTATTAGGATCATCACTCCGCCAAAAAAGAAATTTTATTTGGTGTACCATAAACTTCCTCTTTAAACTTACATAATATATATTATGTCAAATTATTGTTTTTACATTATTTTTTAGATGATTGAAAATGAGCAAAGAAAGTGAAAGATCTTTTGGATCCGAATGGAAGAGACTCTTTGCAAGTGAGGTGGTCGAGGGATAGAGTATTTACAAAATGTATTCTCCTATTTGATGATCATTCTGATGGAAGCATTGAGCAGTCAGTTGGTCCTTCTTAGGATCATCACTCTTCCAAGAAAGCATTTTGCTTTTGTGTACCATAAACTTCCTCTTCAAACTTGTCAATTTGTTTGTATTTCAATTATTTTTGAGGTAAAAAATCGCAATGGAAGAGACACTTTGCAAGTGAGATCATGGTCAAAGGATAGAGTATTCACACATAACTCTCATCCTCCCAAGGAGGATCAGAATATTCTGATCTAAATGTTGAGTTGTTAATGAGTTGGTCCTTCTTAGGATCATCACTCTTCCAAGAAATCAGTTTGATTTTGTGTACCATAAACTTCCTTTTCAAACTTACTATTTTGTATTATTTTGTACATGTTTTTTTTAAAGGTGAAAGATCTTTTGAATCCGAATGGAAGAGACTCTTTGCAAGTCAGGTGGTCAAAGGATATCAATACTCATTCTCCTCAGGACGGTCATAACTCTCTGATTGAAACATTGAGTAATGAGTTGTTCCTTCTTAGGATCATCACAGTTCCAATAAAGAATTTGTGTAATTAACAAAAACTTCCTCCTCAAACTTATATTTTGTCAAAATATTTGTTTACTTTGAAGGTGAAAGATCTTTTGAATCCGAATGGGAGAGACTCTTTGCAAGTGAGGTGGTCGAAGGACCGAGGCTTCTATGTGGAAAACCTGTTTGTGATGGAATGTGAAACCCTGGATGATATGCTGGCTGTGTTAGAGGAAGGTAAGAAAAGCAACAAAAGTATGAATTATTTAAAGTGATCTATTAACTTTGTCAAATTCAGCCCAAATCACGTGATCAGAGCATTTATAAAATTTCTCTTGTACCTTGTTGTTTGGTTTATGGTAAAAGAAGAATGAAATGGGGTTTGACGGATTTGTTTAAATTCCTTATTATGGAGATATTTGAATGATTAAATGAAAAGCTTTCCAGGAACACTTTTTGATGCAGTCAAAATCAGTGAGTAGTAGGTGATAAAATCTGACATCAATCCCCCCCCCCCCTCCCACACCACCCTTTTCACTGGGTAAACATGGTTCTTTCTCTCTGAAACTATCACACATCAAATATTGAGACAAATCTGAAAATGATATTAATATATAATTGAAGTCTCTAATATCACTTTTATAGGAGAAATGTTATGATGTTAATGGATCAAAGTGTTCACCCTAAAGCATACATTGTGAGCTGGGGTCTCTAGCCTCTGGAGAATGTGTTTCATAGACAAATTAAATAGTCTTGTACAGTCTGTAGGTGAAACAAAATTTGTATCATTGTTAAAGGTTAAAGCATTTTTTCCTACAACATTAATGAAAAGTTTGCATCATTTTTGTTTGCCTATTTTTTGTTCATTCAGGCATGAGCCAGAAGGCGATAGCAACCAACAATGTCAACGAGCATTCTAGCAGAAGTCACACAATACTGTCCCTCTGCATTGATACCGAGTTGGTGAGTACAACTCAAATATATGTAGAATTAGAATTCAATAATTATTAAAGATCGTTTCATGTCCCTGTTAATCTAAGAGTGTAACACTCAATAGATACCGATTTGGTGAGTACCACTCAAACAAATGTAGAATCAGAATTCTTCATTGATAAAGATCGTTTCATGTCCCCGACAATTAATCTAAGAGTCTAAGACTTAAGAGGGTTTAATGTTTTTATTTGTTTATAAAATGTAAGAATTGATGTTTGTCCACACTTAAGTTTGTTTCATTTAATGTTTTGATAATTAAGGTATGATAAAACTGTCTGTTATCACACCTTTACGTGCCAATGCCCATGATACTGAGACAGCTGCCTGGTTAGCCACTAAGCATCTTCAGTTGGTAGATCATTAACTTTGTTTGTACAGTATGTGCTCATTTACAAGTTGCCCTAGAAAAAAATATTGTACATGTACAAATTCCAACTAAAAATCAGTATTGATTTTTGTAGCTTTAATTGCTGCAAATCTAGCATCAAATCTGTTTTTGATTGGTATTGATTTGTATATAATTGGTTAGTCAATATCAGGGTAGATTATCTTATTACACGTCCATACATGTCTAGTGAACAATATGTTGATTCATAAAAACACTTTTAAAATATATTTTTTTATATGACACTGTCAAAGAATTATTCCTGAATCACATTGTCTTTTTTAATATTCTTGAACAGATATAAAGAATGAGATGTTATCTCAAGAAAAAATATGAACCTATATAAAATACAAAGTTATATAAAAATAATAATTTCATATTTGCCACATACCCATTCTGGAATTGTTGGTTAGATTATATTGTTTCGTTTAAAACTGGATTGAATCCAACTGCATTCATTTTACTGCATCTTTTCATATATTTGAGCCCTTTAGAATTGTAGCAATAAATCCTTCTCTTGATTAGAAAACAATATATTATGAAAACATGTCTAACTTTACAATTAGTTGCAGTATATAAGTACTATACTTCCTATCAAACTATTACAAAATAGAGAAAAACAACATTCCAAATTAAATAAATTACAAAATAATCTGATATACTACCCTTCTCTCTTAGGGCTAAATTACGATTGTGAGTTGTTCTCTTTACACTTTTTAATTTTCTCTGCACCATCCAGAGGCAAAAATATATAACCTGGACACTAGCAATCAGATTATTGAAGAGGGAATGGGTTTATTAATGCTACGGTTTGATGGCACGATGCAAGATTTATTAGCTCTCTTTGACTACAGAGCTGTGAATTGATTTAAACGGCCTTCCAGGGTGACAGGAACTATGGCAACCTTTCAGCCAGGTCACTTCTGTTTGGGGTATTGCTCCAAATATCAGCATGAATAAATAAAGACTGCCCTGGCTATTATTCCACTATTATATTAGCCTGATTGATATCCAAACATAGATATCCATTAGTTACCACTTACCAGTACAGGTGTCAGAGACAATTAGTGGGATTAGAAAAGGTGGTTTGGCTAATCATCACAGATTTATATTGAAATTAATACTTTAATATGAATCAGAGAATAATCTCAATTACTTTAAAGAGAATAAAATTGCCAGCCCTGTTCTCAATTATTTTTGATTGATGATTGATTTCATCTTCCTCCTGCCCCACATCAACACAAAAACCATTGAACATGTTTTGCTACCTGGATATCCAGTGGCATAGTGTGGGATTTGGGGGCATGCATGTGGATTATTTTTTCGGGGGGGGGGGGGGGGGACATCTTTTATTGAAGGATTTCCCCTGTAATATTGTTGTGCTTGACAACAAAGTTACCTTGTACATGATGTCCTTTTGCCTGTTGCCCATACTAGCCTGACCCTGATGACCCAGACCTGTACGTCACCAAGCATGGCAAGATGAGCTTTGTGGACCTTGCTGGTAGTGAGAAAGTTAAAGAACTTGGATCCTCATCAGAACTCCTCTCAGAGACAACCAACATAAACAAGAGTCTCCTCACGTTAGGTAAATACAGGTTTGGGTTAATTTGTTGAGTTGTAATGTGCACCTTTATGCATAAGAACTGGGGGGTGATTCACAAAGATAATAAGTTGAACTTAACTCTAAGTTGGACTTAAAATTAAAATTATGGTAAGCCAATTGTAGCCTTGGAAAAAAATAAATTCAAAAGAAAAAACGCAACAATATATTTTTTTTTTTGACTTTTCATAAATTTTACACTAAGAACATGAAATATCCTTGCTAAGAGAAAATATTAATGGTTTGAATCAACATTTTATGCCTTAAAAAAAAAAAAAAATCAAAAAAACAATCTAAGAAACCAATGGCTTTCCATAATTTTAAAGTCCAACTTAGAGTTAAGTCCATTTTAGGATCTTTGTGTAACACCCCCCTTATGTTAGACTTCTCAGACCACTAACATTAAAGGGGACCACCAGGCAAAGAACAACACATTATTATATGTTTTGGTACCGTTTTGTGATATCAAATAGATACCCAACATTTTGCAAAGGGTTGTGTAATTCATAAACAAAGCAATTAATTTACACCACTTAAGGAACCACTACTATTTCCTGGTTCCATACGGGCCAACCATTTGCGAGTGCGCCAATGCTATTCACGCGTACGTTTGTAAACAATAGATTCCCGGGCGATTTTTCGCTCTGCACACATTAGTCTCGCAATTCAGACCGCATGAACGCATGCTTTAGAATGGTGATGCGTTTTCCAATTATATATTTTTTTTCTGGAAACATATTTTTGTGAACTCGTTGATGGAATGGAATACTAAAGATGTTACCTTTCTTTAATAAGAATATTATTTTTTGGTGGTGGTACCCTTTAACAAAAGTCTTGTCATAAATAATAACAACTTCATATTTCATTCATCTGATATGATAGAAGCCTATATATATTTGGTAGCTATGGAGTTTCCTGGAATGGATGGTGATATTAATTGACATGTACACTGGTACTAAGTAGTATAATTGATGTCAATAACACATGTATGATTATTTTTATATTGTGCTATTGGCTATTGTGTACTAAGCCATTTTCTGAATACAACTTGAGCCAATAAGCACTGAAGGTTAATATTTGATGTTGATGACCTTAGTTGATGATTGATGTTAATTAAATTGTATGTTTGTTATAATTTGTAGTCATTTGCTAGCCAACAGGTTTCAGCTTGGCATATAAACGGTATAAGTCAATAACCACATTGTCTACGGAAACAAGTTCTTCCCCGTTTCTGGTGGCCTGAAAGAAAAATGGACTGGCCCGAAAATTTAATTATTTTGATGAGTAAACTTTTTACCATTCAAAATATCACTCTTTCCTGATTAAACCTGTGATTATTAATAAAGTGTGACATGGAAGGTTGTGTTGCCTTTGAGCATATAATAGTAGACTAACAACCTCAGTATTTGAAACATATATAATGCCATGAATATGAAAGGCAGTTGTGGTTATACATATATAATGCCATGGGATCAGTGAATATGAAAGGCAGTTGTGGTTAAACATATATAATGCCATGGGATCGGTGAATATGAAAGGCAGTTGTGGTTATACATATATAATGCCATGGGATCAGTGAATATGAAAGGCAGTTGTGGTTAAACATATATAATGCCATGGGATCGGTGAATATGAAAGGCAGTTGTGGTTATACATATATAATGCCATGGGATCAGTGAATATGAAAGGCAGTTGTGGTTAAACATATATAATGCCATGGGATCGGTGAATATGAAAGGCAGTTGTGGTTAAACATATATAATGCCATGGGATCAGTGAATATGAAAGGCAGTTGTGGTTAAACATATATAATGCCATGGGATCGGTGAATATGAAAGGCAGTTGTGGTTAAACATATATAATGCCATGGGATCAGTGAATATGAAAGGCAGTTGTGGTTAAACATATATAATGCCATGGGATCGGTGAATATGAAAGGCAGTTGTGGTTAAACATATATAATGCCATGGGATCGGTGAATATGAAAGGCAGTTGTGGTTAAACATATATAATGCCATGGGATCGGTGAATATGAAAGGCAGTTGTGGTTAAACATATATAATGCCATGGGATCGGTGAATATGAAAGGCAGTTGTGGTTAAACATATATAATGCCATGGGATCGGTGAATATGAAAGGCAGTTGTGGTTAAACATATATAATGCCATGGGATCGGTGAATATGAAAGGCAGTTGTGGTTAAACATATATAATGCCATGGGATCGGTGAATATGAAAGGCAGTTGTGGTTAAACATATATAATGCCATGGGATCGGTGAATATGAAAGGCAGTTGTGGTTAAACATATATAATGCCATGGGATCGGTGAATATGAAAGGCAGTTGTGGTTAAACATATATACTCCGCAAAAAAAGAAACTGGACACTTGTATGAGACCAAATATTTCGTATTCATTAACGATACAATATATGATATTGTATATCAAATTAAAGATCAAATTACCCTCTTCAATATTCGCATGAAATCCAGATGAAATCATTCATGCATGACTTGTCACGGTCAATTAACCACACCAAGGTCTGTTTTCAAAAATAGCAAAAACGGAACATCCACTCAACCATATAAATGTTGATAAGCATAATCTAAAACGCTATATTCATGAGATGGCATTATTTTTCATTACAAATGTGACCTTTTCTATCTTCATCTCAATAAAGAGTATAAATGAAGACAAATTGTGAACGTTATAGGTGTTATTTTCATCCAAAAGTAACAAAATGGGGAATTCCGTGGCAAAGCTTTATTAGTCAAAACAACAGCTTGTGCCCTTATTTCAGCATGAAAATGGTATAAATTCTTCTCAAGAATGATACCGTAGTCCAAAGATCTTCAAAACCTGAAGTCACCCTTGGTCAAACATTTGGGCAGTCTTTAACATGACATTTCTGTAGGTAACTATATGGTTAAAATTGCAGGAGACACATGAAATAGACAAGCTTCATGCCTGTAATACAGACCAGTATGATAATGCTCTCATAACCTGACCCTGTTTTATTGACAAATTTGTATTTCCAGAGTTTGTTCATAACAATAAAGTTGAATAATGTCATAATTTACTTGCCCCGCTCATCTTGTTTTAAGTGAAACGCTTACTATCATTTCAGTCGAATGGTGTGGTCCTCCATTGTTTTGCTATTTTTGAAAACAGACCTTGCTAGTGTTAATTGACCATGGCATTTCATGCATGAACGATTACACCTTTAAGTTATACCCTGCATGTAGAGGACTAAATTACCTTTAATTTGATATATGATCATGTACACTTTATCGTACATTAATATGAAATATTGCAACTTCTACAAGTGTCCAGTTTCTTTTTTTGCGGAGTATATAATGCCATGGGGATCGGTGAATATGAAAGGCAGTTGTGGTTAAACATATATAATCCCATGGGATCGGTGAATATGAAAGGCAGTTGTGGTTAAACATATATAATGCCATGGGATCGGTGAATATGAAAGGCAGTTGTGGTTAAATATCGAACTGAAATAAGGTTGTCTCATGTCAGTTAGATCATAAAGGAAGGTCTATTATTGTATTACTGGGAGTTGTTATGTTTTTGCCTGCATTATATAGAGACATATCATTATCAGTCATTTGGTAATTCATTGACAAATGATGAAATCATAAAAACCCCACTCAATTGTTGACTTGACTTCCGTAACAATGAAACAAAAGATGTACAACCTGGGAGGTACATGTGTGAGATCAATAGCTAACCCATGGGAGGTGTGATCTTGGTGTGCTATGTAATAAACCTATGGAACTGGCAACATCCTGGAGATAATGGCTTAAATGTTCACTATACTGACTGTGAGCACTACATTACTGAGCTAAGCTGAACTTTGATGTATTGTTCGCCCTTATATAGATAACAACAAAACTATATTTTGAATTGTTATGGATGTGGCATAGTGATGATACCGTTCAAGTTGTTCTTATCTAACAAATACTGTTGACTTAGGAACATTTGGTGGTATTGCAGCGCTTAATTGATTTATAATATACAAGATTAGAAAAATCAGGTAAATGTATTTCAATTGATTTCTCTAACCTGAAAATTGTGTACATTTTGTAATATTTTTTTTGCTTGATGTATGTCATCTATTTATAGTTATCATTATCCAGATTTCCCTCTACTATATGTTTCATATGGCTTCACTTGGCTAGTATGCTCCCGGGTAGTTGAGATGGTGTGCAAGATAAATTGTACTAAACTTTACCAGTACAAGCGAATAGGGACGTGCAATGTGTTATGCACTATACAAAAATTGTGTATGATTATTACTGCTATTATATTTTTGTTATGACAGGTAATTGTATTTCATCACTGAGTGACCACAGGAAGAGATCAGGCCACATACCATACAGGGACAGCAAACTAACAAAACTCCTGGCGGACAGTCTAGGTGGGACGGGGATCACCCTCATGGTAAGATCATCCCTAGGGAGTGGAAAATGTGCAGTTCATGTGCAGGAATGATTGCAGTGTGTATCTGTTGACCAGGGTAATAATAACAGTGTAAAGCACTATGATCCTCACAGGTATAGTGCTATATATAAATAACCATTATTACTATTTATTATTTATTATTTTATCATGTTCAAGTGCTAGTAGATTATTTATTAAATGTTTATTAGAACAATTGTCAATAAAGATTGTGCTTTATCACTAAAATAACTTGACACTATCTCATAGCCACACATTGTGTGAGCATTGCTTGAGCAGTTGAGTTATTTACAAGATTGCATTTGTAGAGCTTTAATCAATTTCCACTAAATAGAGATGTGCATTGGATTTCATTTACTTCCTGATCACAGTAAATAAAGGTTGGGGATCATGTTTGTGTATGTGTTAATGTGTTCATATAGTTTACAGTCTACGTGTCATACCTGTCATGTTTGCCTTTGATCAAATTCTACAAGGACCGAAAGCTCTTAAATAAAAAAAATTAAAACCTCTTAAATAGTGAATCTGATTTTATTACACAGACAATCTTGTTAATAGATATACAGTTTCCAGCAGTATTTTCATGAGTTTCTTCATATCTCACATGTCCATGAGCTACTTGGAAGGAATGCTTCCAATGAAGTGGAAGATGGTGCTCACATTGTGTATGAGCTGGCATTGTATCCTATGACATGTGTAATATATAGTGTAAAGTGCTTAGAGATGATATTGTATCATATTATGCGCTATATAAATCAAGACTATTATTGTTATTATATGTTTTCATTATGTTTTGATGCATTTTGTCATATCTTTCAGATTGCCTGTATATCTCCCTCACAATACTGTCTCCCAGAGTCTCTCAACACACTGAGGTATGCCAACCGAGCCAGGAGAATCAAGAACAAGCCGGTCATTAGAATGGTAAGAGCAATAGAAAACTACTCTATTTATTGCTACAGCCTTTGTCTATGTTAACCAACTGACTACGGGAACCTGGTGTCGCATGTATTCAATATCTCAATATTCTAACCCTAACCCTAGGAAATGCAATATATTGAAGGCAAGGTGTTACATGACTGTGTCTGTATTTCCTTTCTATTATGGTTCTTTTGTCCACCTACTGTAGATATGAATTTATTGGATTTATTGTTGAGTAATAAATTGCCCTGATGAAGATCCTGCTAGAATGGAGAGCTTCACTCCTTACTGACTCTCAGTAATACATTGCCCTGATGAAGATCCTGCTAGAATGAAGAGCTATACTCCTTACTGACTCTCAGTAATAAATTGATGTTGAAGGGTTACCACCACCCAAAAATAAGATAACATCTTTAGTATTCCATTCCATCAACAAGTTCACAAAAATATGTTTCCAGAAAGAAAGAAAAAAAATTGGAAACGCATCACCATTCTAAAGCATGCGTTCATGCGGTCTGAATTGCGAAGACTGCGATGCGTGCGGTGAATTGCAATGTGTGCAGACCGAACGAATCGCCCGGGAATCTATTGTTTACAAACGTACGCGTGAATAGCATTGGCGCACTCGCAAATGGTTGGCCCGTATGGAACCAGGAAATAGCAGTGGTTCCGTAAGTGGTGGAAATGAATTGCTTTGTTTATGAATTACACAACCCTTTGCAAAATGTTGGGTATCTATTTGATATCACAAAACGGTACCAAAACATATAATAATGTGTTGTTCTTTGCCTGGTGATCCCCTTTAAATGTTGTTATTTGTTGTTGTTTCTCCCTAGGATCCCAGAGAGAAGCTGATCACCAGCCTCAAGCGAGAGGTTCGTCTGCTCCGCTCAGAGAACCAGTACCTCCGTCAGCGCTTGGAGTTCCCTGGCACAGCCCTGCCAGCCTCTCGCATCCCACCAACACACCCCGGGTCCCACCAACAACCCCTTCCCATTGAGGCAGGGTTCAGCAGGGAGGGGTCGGAGGCTGATGGAGACCTCACCCCCGTCCCTAATGGGAGGATGATTGATGCAGCCCCCCTAGAGAGGAGAGAAGCACCCCTAGAGGGGGGTAGGAAGGGGGGAGGCACAGGTGGTGGTGGGGGCAGGACTGAGATGAATAAACTTCCAACTCCTCTGGCTAGGAAAGAAACAAAAAACACGTAAGCTTCTTCTTTTCTTTGGGTGTGTTTGATTTTTTACCACATAATGGTTTTTATAAATTTGAGACATATCAGCTGTATAGTTTTCATGATCTTGACATGAGCTTGATAACTGGCATTGCAGTTCAATGATGGAGCTATCATTTTCACTTTTTTATTGCTTGATAAGAAACTGTTTTGCCCAGTAATCAAGTGTTTTTTCTTCAAAAATCTTCTAGAATGAAATTACTGTTGGCTTTCATGCACTATGGTAGTACAGTGCCCTCGGCTTTATTGATTAGGCATTTGCAACTTATATTTTACCAGACTTTACCAGATTTACTTTAATAAGTGGTGAAAATCTTACCCCTTTAACAGGTGCACCCCTTTAAATGGTACCCCACTAAGTGAAGGCCACTCTAATACTCTTCTTACATTTGTTCCCCAGATCAAAGACAGCAGCAGCAGACAACAGTCTGTATGAGATGCTGCAGGAATACATGGTTGAAAACGAGACCCTGAGATCAGAGAACTCTGACCTCCATTCGGGCAAGGAAAGGGCCAGAAGGGATCATAACTCGGTGGCAAGAGAGAATGACAGGCTACTCAGGAAACTGGAAGATCTGGAGAGGTACGAATACTAATGATGATAATAATGGTGATTGTGGTGGTAGTGGTAGTGGTGGTGATGGTTATGGTGATGATGATGGTGATGGTGATGCTGTTGGCGGTGATAGTGATGATGATAATGGTGGTGGTGATAGTGATGATGATGATGGTAATGATGGTGGTGATGATGATTTTTATTTTGATAATGGTGATGATGATAGAGATGGTGATTCTGATTCTGATGATGAAAATGATGGTGGTGGTTGTTTTGGTGGCGGCATAGGCCTCAGCTATAGCGATGATGATATTGATGATACTGATTATAATTATTAGATGATTGACCATACTCTGCTCTCACCCGATTGTATACTGTTCACAAATTACTGAGCAACTTCACTTCTCCTACTATAAATATACTCTACTTTTCTACCTCCCTTTTCCAGAGTGGTACAATCATTGACAATATTTGTTCTTTCTTTCCGTTTGCAGAGTGTTCACTTCATCCCCGTACACTCTTCCAAGCAACTTCACATCTCGGACCTCGTCTGGTCAGTCAGTGGCCAATAGGGGTCTCAACAACAACATACCTCTGCCCCTTGGTCAGCCAGGCGCCTCCCCACCCATCAAGGCTCAGCTGTCCCCCCAGGCGCAGAGGTCCCCCCAGGGCCACGGTCAGACAAACGGTCACGGCAACGGGAGCCCTTGGAGACAGGTAGGAGCCTTATAGAATAAAGACATGTGGAAGATCACTTGTGTTGACATACCATGATGGTTATCCCTTTATCTGGACATTTGAATGAATGATAGGTCATTGGATACTCAAGAGTCGCCTTTACACATGTTTGATAATTTTCCTGCATCTAAAGCAAACTTTTAGGACTAACCAATCCCTTTCTTTTATGGTGCAACCGACAACCTATTGTGTAATAACTATTTTGACATTTCTCTTGTTCATATGTATATTGCCAAAAATGTGTATATTTATTAATGCATCTGTCTTGTGTCATTTGGCATTGCTGCAGGGGGGAGAGCTGCCGCCACTGGATAGCATGAAGGGGATCCCAGACGGCTACCGGTCATCTCAGCACCCACTCTCTCTATCCCCTGGCAACCGTGATGCCCCTCCTACCCAACGGTCTTACCCCTCCATGTCCACTCAGCCCCCTCACAACCCCCCTCCCACCCACCACAGCTACCCCCGGACCCAGTCCAACCAGACAGGGGGGCTAGGCAGCACCCATCCTCCAGCCGGCCTCAGCCACCAACCCACACAGAAGGGACACAAGAAAGGGAGGTGAGTCTTGTGGTTTTCTTGTGATTTTTGTTCTTTATAATCAAAGATAAACTTTTGAAAAAGTTCATGCAGTGTTACTTTTATTCTTTGTTTGATATATTGGAATTGATACATATTTACATTTATATACATCTTGTCGCCTGGATGCACTTATTAGATTTAGAAGAAAACTTTGCTTTTTTTTTTTTACAGAAATTACTTTAAGAAAAGAAATGGTAATATAGAAATGATTTTTTAGAATGTTGATTGACCAAAAACTTGTTTTGCAATATTCTTCAACTCAAGCTTAAAGATCACATCCTAACACCATTTGATTACATTTGTTGATGGTGTCACAGTGATCTCAATAGTATGTCTAATGCTATTCAAAGTTTCCCTCCGGTTCCAGGCAATTCCCAAGCTTTGTAGACTAGTTCAGTGGGACCCCTACATTTTGAGGACCATTGAAACTACCACCACCACCACCAGCAATAGCTTCCCACTGGTTTAACAAAACAGCACAACCAATAACACAACTACCACTGTCTGTACTAAGAAACCCTTTTAACATTCTTGTGTTTGCATATTTCTCTCTTTGATGTCATGATAGTGAGTCTCAGAGGACATCTAATACCAGTCAGAGTTTCCCTCCGGCACCTGCCCTCCAGGCCGGCTACGCAGGCTCCATGGGAACCCTGTATGAGGACCATTCAAACCCACACCACCACCACCAACACCACCAGTCATCAGAGGCCCCCGGGGTACCAGCAGGTCATGTGGGCGGGGTGAGGTCCAGTGTCAGCAATCCCACAATGCACAACACCAACCCTCAGTCCAAGACAGATATCTATATTCCATCAGCTCCGTCCACTGGCCTTACTAAAGGTAAGCTTTCTCATGATTATGTAAAGTCAAACACTGGCATTCTTGCCTACTGCTCTGATAAGTGCATAATTCCTGTCACTTCTAGTGAGAATTGAGAATGTGCGAACTGCAGACTTGCTTTCTTGGTCAATCTAGTATAGCATTCTCACTTGTACAGTATGTCCAAACCTGCGGAGTGGTGAGATAATCGCATTCTGCATGCCACTGTCCACCGACATTACACAATGATTGTACCCTCCTACCACCAATCATTTTCCACCATTGTCAATCCAACCTACAAGGCATATGCACCAACATTTTCAAATCCCTTTTTCCATTTCCTCCAGACACCAGTCAAAGAAAGGACCCATCCAATCGTGTTGATCTCCAGACCATCCAAGAGACGGGCAGCATGCCTCCACCATTCCATCAACAACAGCAACAACAACCACAGCAAGCACACAGCCAGTACAGCAACCAGCCACGCCAGCCCCTGTCTACCAGCCAGACCAGTGTGGGCGGGGCGGGGACCAGTCAGAGCAACGTGGGTCTACGGGGTAAACCCTCGCACAGCAAACCAGTCTCAACAGCAAACACAGCCGCTGCGTCCGTTGCTACGGGTTATGGCAACAAGGCCAAGAAGAACGCCTGGACTGGTGCGGGTGGGGGCGGGACGGACGGAGGAGGAGGAGGGAAAAATGCTGGAGGTAGGTCTGATCACTTTACTTCCATACCCAACTCAGTGATATAAAAATGATTTTGTGAGTTGCTCTATATTCACATGTGAATTCAATTGTTGGTGCTTAATCACCCACTGGAGATCATCAACTGATGGCATAATGAACAGTAGCTGTTTACCCCAGCCCATAATATCTTGAGATCGTCAACTGATGGCATAATGAACAGTAGCTGTTTACCCCAGCCCATCATATCTTGAGATCGTCTTGAGATCGTCTTAGTTCCAAATATTCTACTAGCAATTTGTACATTATTTAGTTTTGAAACCCACTCACTTGACCATTCGCCTGCCAAGATCTCTTGGGCCCTAAACTCTCATCCATGTTTTATGATTGCCCTTTTATCCGTTTGATAGGAGGCAACAACAACCTACCGCTGAACACCCTGCCAAAGACACCTCCTGTCACCTTGCCCCCCCCCCCCCAGTCATACATTACGTCCTTGTTTGGTCAAATACTGCTCTCTTGACCATCCGCCAGCCAATATCTCTTCGGCCTTATCTCTTGACTTTTCTTCTTTTGTTTTCTGTTTTCAGGCAACAACAACTTACCACTGACCACCCTGCCCAAGACCCCTCCTGTCACCCTGCCCCCAGTCATACATTACGTCCTTGTTTGGTCAAATACTGCTCTCTTGACCATCCGCCTGCCAAGATCTCTTGGGCCTTATCTCTTGACTTTTCTTGTTTTGTTTTCTGTTTGATAGGAGGGAACAACAACCTACCACTGAACACCCTGCCCAAGACGCCCCCTGTCACCCCACCCCCAGTCATACATTACGTCCTTGTTTGGTCAAATACCGCTCTTTTGACCATCTGCCTGCCAAGAAATCTTGGGCCTTATCTCTTGACTTTTCTTCTTTTGTTTTCTGTTTTCAGTCAACAACAACTTACCGTTGAACACCCTGCCCAAGACGCCTCCTGTCACCCCACCAGTGGTCAAGTACAAGCCTCAGGGAAGCAACAAGATGCTGGCAGCCGCTGCCAACAACCTGGATATCAACTACAAGGGACCAGATTCAAGTAAGTATATTCCTGAGTCTTTGGTGGATTGGTTGGCACATATCTCTTATTTGAACAGCCCTGAGGTCTCACATCCACTTTATGCAAGCTACAGAAGGGAGCTAGCCATTTGTGTTTGTGTCATGTGTTTAACTCCATTCTTTAGATGTTGAGTGCCTGACTAGAGGGTATTGGGTACAGAGATGTCTTTCAAAATGGAATCAAGAAAATATAGAGTTGCTTAATGTTCTCATGGTCAAGTACAAACCTTGAAAGCAACAAGATGCTGTTGCTAACAACATGGATATAAACTGTAAGGGACCCTATTCAAGTAAGTATCATTCTGAACCATGGGTGGATTGGTTGGCACATATCTATACTTGACCACCAAGTGAGTTCACGCATTCACTTTACATAATGAAAGCTACAGAACTGAGAAGAGAGCTAGTCCTTTGGTTATGTGTCATGTATTCCATTCTGCAAATGCTGAACGCCTGACTAGAAGATATGGGGTTCAGAGATGGCTTTCAAAATAGAATTAAGAACATGTAGATTTGCTTGATGTTCTATTGTTATGTAAACCCTATTTCTTGTACCTAAAGTTAATTTTTGTCTCATAATGAAAGAATATATTTGTGTCAGTTTGCCAGTGAAGAAGATTCTGTGGTATATGGATTTAAAATGTATGCCCCATGTTGACTCTCATTTTATTAAAGGGTGCACCACCCAAAAAATAATACTCTTATAACAAAAAGGTAACATTTTGAGAAGTCCGCCAGAAGTTCTACCAAAAAGTTCAGAGAAATAGGTTTTCAGAAAGAAAAACAATTGGAAAAAAGCATCACCATAATACAACATGTGTTCAGGGGTCGGCATACGAAGACTACCTTTTGTCTAGGACGAGCGCATCATCCGTGATGCTATTATCTCCAAACATATACGTGAATAGAATTGGCGCACTCGCAACTGTTTGGCCCGTACGGAACCATGAAATAATAATGGTTCCGTAAATGGTGGTAATTAATTGCATTGTTTAAGAATTTCACAAGCCTTTGCAAAATGTTGGGCATCAATTTGATATCACAAAACGGTACCAAAACATATAATTATGTGTTGTTCTTTGCCTGGTGGTCCCCTTTAATACGCAGGCGATATTCTAGTAGATGAGCAGTTTTCAGCAGTATTCTGCATCATAATGAAATAATAAAAAAAAATGAATGTAATTATGTTCTAATCATGAATTGGTCTTGAGTTTATTTGTCATATTACAATCTTTCATTTCCTTTTTTACAACTTTGCAGATTCTCTGAATGACCTGAACCAGAAGCTGCGTGAAGAGCTGCAAGCCCTGGATGGGGAGATAGAATACATGAAGTATGTGAACAAGAACAAACCTAACCCTGCACCCGCTGCTACTAAAGGCAAGAGGAGGTAGCATAGCAACAAGCCCTGGATGGGGAGATAGAATACATGAAGTATGTGAACAAGAACAAACCTAACCCTGCACCCGCTGCTACTAAAGGCAAGAGGAGGTAGCATAGCAACAAGCCCTGGATGGTGAGATACATGAAGTATGTCAACAAGAACAAACCTAACCCTGCACCCGCTGCTACTAAAGGCAAGAGGAGGTAGCATAGCAACAAGCCCTGGACGGTGAGATAGAATACATGAAGTATGTCAACAAGAACAAACCTAACCCTGCACCCGCTGCTACTAAAGGCAAGAGGAGATAGCAGAGCAGCAAAGAGTCCACTTTGGATGTTAGAACTAATGATTCTTCATGATATTGAGGAGATTATGGAAGCCTTCTTATAGATATGATATCATGAGGTACAAGACATGGAGCATAGAGCAAGAGCTAGCGAATCCTGCACCAGCTGCAACATAAGACAGGAGGAGGTAGCGTGGCAGGGGGATTCCACAGTGTGTGTTCAAACTGATGATTCGATCTTCATGTTACTGCTTTATTTTCACTGAATGTGATTATCTCACAACTCCACAGGTTTGCACATGTACAAGTGAGAACGCCATACTAGATTGACCAAGAAAGCAAGTCTGGAGTTCACACATTCTCTATTTGGTCAGGGGATGACTGAAATATCTGAACTCATGTGCATACCATAGTGGTGAAGGAACTCTGCTACACTGGTGAACTTGGCCACCTAGATTCCAATGCACTGTTAGTGCATAATGTGACTGTTTATGTGTTGCCATGGAATAGTCCTGAATCTGTAAAACTATTGTGTCTTATGCTCCATATAATCATTGTCAGTGTGTTAAAGAGCATGCTCTGTTTATTAGCACCTATGATTTTATGACATATGTAACTGTATATAGCTAACCTGCACTTGACGGTGTAATGTTTTGAATAAATGGGCATTTTAAAGTTCACATAATGTATGTAAAAGACCTATCTTTGTAAAACTGAAACAGTCATATCTTTGCCAATTATTGTCTGATTAAAAAAAAAAGGCATCAACATTATAGCTTGTGATGAGGCCTTTCTCATGGTTCGTAAATCTCAATTTTGATTTTTACGGACGAGTGCAGGGTTTTGCTATATCTGGTCACATATTAACAGACCTCCGTTGTAGTCAACTTAGTCAAGGTTTCCATTTAACTTTTGATTGAAAAATAAATAACTTGTTGATTTTGTTAGATAGTTGAAATTGATTGGATGCAATAATAGATTATTGTACACTATGTGCAATTGAATATGATTTTAATTCCATCCATCTATGTACCTTGCATTCCTTGAATTTGTATACCTTGTAAACTCTATGAGAAATTAATTTTATTTCACATTTCAAACATTTAAAAAGCAGCATTTACATGTATGAAAGTACCATGTGCATTTTAAACCTTTAAACACTTTTTGTTAAGAGTGAAAGATTTATAGAAGTTTATAAGAGATTATATATTTAAGTCATTTTCCGTCCATTTTTATATTTCCGTCCATTATATTTCCATTAATAACTGGTTTTTCAACCCTGTCTTTCAGCTATGATGTTGCATAAACTTTTCGGGATCGAATGTGCTAACAAAATCCATGTGTTCTCTTTCACATTCATCGATAGTAGGTAGACTCATTTGGGATTTAGATTTGGGAGAGAAAGCATAATTAAAGTTTTCGCTCAAATGCTTTGAACAAAATTAATTTATCTTTGTATCTACAACTTCACTTGAGAGTGTATAATGTAGTATGTGCCTTGAAGTATAGGAAAGTGTAGGATGTCCTTTTAATGAGCTTACCTTTAAAGTATTTCTTATTTTAAAGAAAAAGGAAAAGTTTATCTGCAGGCTGGCTGAAAAAATCCTTAGCTCAACCTATTAGTTTGCTTGCACTAGCATTCCTGGACATATTTGACCACAAATCTGAAATATGAGACTGTTAAAATATGATTGTGTTCTATTTTCAACATCTTTTGTATAACAAACCATCTATCAATGACAGAATTTATCCCATAAAATGTTGATTTCCTGAAAAGTCATTTCATGGATCACTACATTATCATCAGTCTCAATAGTAATAACATTATTCTTGAGATGTTGTTTGTTGGCAAGAAGCATTCCCGTTTTCACAAAAATGTGTTAATTGATGTTTTAGAGTAAAACTGTCAAACCTTTGATGTCTTACAAATAATACTTTGATCACATCTATTTTAAAGAATACTAGAGTGGCTCAATTTTTTTCTTGATATTTTTCTGTAATATTTTGTATCTCAGGTAGTGTACATAGACATAATGTGCCATATTTCACATGTGCTAAAATGTACAATTCTTTTATAATATCATACATGTATTTGGTGCTGCATGTTAGAATAAGTATGCGCTTGTAGCAAGTTGTTCTTGGTTGACAAAAACAACTCCATTTTTTATAGTTTGAGAAATGGAGCATCATCATCAATTTGCCCTTTAATGGATTTGGGCCATGACAGTCAATGGGAGCTGGTTGATTGCACTCTTAGCAACAACTAGGTTACACATATTAGGATTGCCTGACATTGCAGAGAGCTCGGCCCATATTCAAACATGTACAGTATAACCACACTAGCTTAATTCCATTCTATGTCTATTCTAGATTATAGGGCTAACTGCTAATTATGTAGAAATATGTAGAAAAAAGGCTTTCTCTACCAACACATGCAATCGGTGTTGGTAGAGAATGCCGAAATAAGCCCTTTTAGTTGCCAAATATGGATAACTTTAGTAAAGAAATGCCTACTCACATAACCATTGTTAGTTACTAGGAAACTTAGTTGCTTACTTGGCCCGCGCATCCAAAATAGACTGTAGTTGAAACCAAGCTAGTGCAGTTATATGAATACAGACCCAGTTCCCCATTGAACCAGTTAGCATGCATGTTACTGTTCCTAAATATTTATCAATTTTGTATCAGATTGTTTGCAATGTCTGTGTAAAGTTTTAATTCTACTAAAATAAGTGTACTGAGTGGAAATTGTATTTATATATTTATAGATTTACTGTAAATGACTTGGCAATGGAATAAATGTAAATAATGTGTACATATTGCATTCTGAAGACCTTGTACATACAATAAGCAAATGATTCACACTTTATGAAGACAATTAAATTGCTTGCCAAATGTGACATTTTAGCATCTTTTTTTATTTGTTATTTATTCATTACATGATTCCATACATATTCAAAGTACCATGTGGCAATGACACAAAATTTCAAACAGCCGACTGATTATGGTAATGTAAAAATAACAAACGGGCAATAAACAGTGTTATATCAAGGTAGCATTATCATGATTTGGTCTAAACAAACTAACTAAAAATATAATCCATGTAATTATAGCATTTTTTCTTTTATAGAGCTGTCATAAGAACTAATGAAGTAATTATCTGGTAATTGGGGCTGGATGTGATTAGTCCACATAATACCTTAAATAGCCCTAACATAAAGAAACAGAATGCAATGTGAAACAGGTACGCTATCAAATATATTTATCATAAAATGGAATGAAATACATATAAAGCTAATCACACTAAATAAAATAAAGTGTTCAATGTATGATACAGTAACATCAAGGTGCGATACATACAGATACAATAAATTACTAAGTAACTAATCATGCTACTATACACAATGATATTTGATAATAATAAAAGTTGCTGAATTATGAAGTTCAGTAATTTCAAACAACAAAATTGCAATGAAATTCACACAATAACACAAATTCAAATGTTCATAAAAATGCACAAAAACTTACAAAATTAAACACAAACCTATACTGGGTACACATAAATCAAGAAAAAAAGCTGAAGCTCTACATATACTTTGTAATGCATACAGCAGGACCAGACTCGCTTGATCTAATGCAATTCTGCCAAAGCCATTGATCTAATAAAATACTGGATACAGCAACAGCGCCCTCTACATGAAGCCAGCGACAGTGTGAAAAGTACTCTCAATACAAAAGGTGTTCCATTTACTTGAGTAAAGCAATTTACGCAAATGAATGGGGCAACTTTTGTATTGGGTGTACTTTTAGATATCTGCTGCATTCAATGTCGCGCATTCGGCAGTGTGCAGTAAGCCTGGGTCGGAACGGACGGAATACCGGAATCCGTCCGGTGTGTGCGTGTTCCGGTTTTGTTTTCTTCATTCCGGTATTCCGATGAAAATCGCGGAAAACCTATTTTTCTTCAAAAATTCATATTTTGTAGTAGAAAACTATCAGAAGAAAACAAATGACAAAAAAGTACAAGAAAGACGATGTCGAATGCAACTTACAACGACAAGAAATCCGCTGCGTTTATTATGACAGCCGATCTAGCGCGCGGTGCGGCGAGTACGGCATACGATCGACGTCGTAGACTAGCTACCCCGGCGCGCCCGGCACAGTCATGCTTCAGCTGCTATCAGTCATAGCTGCGCCGTACCATGTCACCCGTACGTGTATCATACTACTACACATGTACGAACGTTAATACTGCACATGGATCAAACGATTCTCAAACGTTGACATCCAGTCTGCCCTCTATCGGTACTAAACTAATGCTCCGATACAGCCCGCCATATCACTCGTATACTTTGCGTGCAGGTTATGGGTCTCATTTCTTACGCGAGATCCATCGGCGGGGAATTGGGGAAGTCCCCATCGTAAGAAAATAGACCCGATAACCTGCACGCAAAGTATACAAGTGAAGTGTTAGTGTTGACTTATTCGTGTCGTTGTAATATATACTAGCTTCAGTTCATGCAGGTTCATGCAGGTCCGAGCGAGTTAGAAAATGTTTGAGATATAATCAGCGCATTTTTTGTTGTTGCTGTTTTTTCAGGTAATTGTTCTCGTATTTATTTTAAAAGCCATACAAACATGTAAGTAAAATAAGAGATAGTCTAGAATAGGTGCGATCTTAATCGTAATAATCTTACATTTTCGTTCCTTTTCGGCACTTTTTAAGAGTGCAACTTGCAAGGTCAAGGCAGTTGAGTTGGCCTGTCTCGCAGCGCGGGGCCTGTCTGCGCTGCCGAAACTATGGCAGACCTTCTAGTGCGTGTTCGTTCCGTATCATTCATTGGCAGGTTTTTTTTTATCGGAATACCGGATTCCGACCGGCACAACACAGGCAGATTCCGGAACAAAAAAATTCTGACGTGACTCGGGGCTTAGTGTGCAGTGTGCTATATCCAGTGTATATCGATGGCCAAAACACAAGCTATGCCTGACTGAGCTAGAAATTGCAAAACTTAATATGAAAAAAGAACATGCCACTCATTTTCACAAATAGAGCATCAATTTGTACGTAAATATGGCAAATTTTGAGCTTCTTCATACTGTACTGTGCACATCTACGTTACATGTAGATAAACTGGGCACTAATAATGCATAATTATTTGCACAAAGTATACAATGTCTAATATGAGGCCATCAAGAGAGTGAAAGCATGAGCATAATGATGGTGGTCTCCTGCATCATTCTGGTATCTGACCTTTGGGGTGTTGCCATCAATTACAAAGTTGAGATTGATCACAAGACTGAAAAATCGCTTAAGCCCGGTGCAGACAGAGCCGACTCGACCCAATCCGACTGGTTTCCAGTCCTGCTAGAGTCAGTTTCACTCAGTCGGAGCCGATCCCAACATGTTAAATCGGCCTCGAATGACCTTCAACTGGCTCTTATCTGGCAAACCCGGAGACCTGAGACAGCGCATACTGAGTTAATCAGGCTGAAAATCAATTGGATCGGGTCGAGTCGGCTCTGTCTGCACCGGGCATAAATCTGATTGGCTCAGTTGCACATGTTTTGCGACTCGTGATTAATCGCAACTCTTTATGCAACACTCCCCTTCCCACACCCCATTTCATACAAAAATAAACAGACATGATTTTCTTTGTACTACACATAATATCATGTTGAAGTGGGGAAATAAATTAACAAAATTGCTCAAACATACAATTATACGTGGTATGTTAATGAATATTATTAAATAAATTTGTCACAAATTTAAGGATATTTCTCGCCTTAAAAAACAATATCAGATAATCCCCTGATATTGTTACCTCAAAATGTGGTCCACTTGTAATGAGTATTGTAAAGATTATTGTCTAATGTCAGGTTCATTAAAAAAAAAAAAAATCTTTTAAGTACATGATCATGGGTACAATCTTGTGGAGCAAAAAATCAAAACATTCACGACTTGTAATATCACACTAGATATGGGTAAGGGAATGCACCTTCATGCTGTTAAGCACTGAATCTTTGGCCCAATCACGTGGATTTGCATATCATCCAACTCCTGTGTTTTGATGCTTTGATGCTGCATACATGTATATTCACTAGCCATGGGTATTGCATTGCTCTGTAGCCGCCTCTACTCTAGTTTGCCACAGATTACTTCCTTCAACTTTTAAATAAACATCTTATTCTTGGGATTGGGAAACCATGACTCCTGCTGAAAATACTCCTGCAGAGGTTGCTAGCGATCTGCTGTCCAATATCGTGCAGATCGGCTATAAAAAAAAGGTAATTACCAATTACTAAAAAAAGTGTTATGTTACCCTGGAGCTACTTCAAATACTTGGCAGTACAAACATTAGAGATAATTTTGTAAATTTGTATGAATTCAGTACTTCACACATTATTGTGCATGCTGGCACAAATAACGTACAAACAGGAGTTTGGGAGTTTCCATAAAGGAAATATTTTGAGCTGCACTGATGAGGTTCAGGCCTTGACTGACTAGGATCTCATGCCACCTCCTGCCTCAGATCATGTTATTATTTCAACAGTTCATCAAGCAAGTCCATCTAAGACACATACTCCGTCACCAAGGCCAATGTCATCATCAGATCAAGCTTCAAGCCCCACCAAGGATCCATCTTGCTACCCCTCTTCTGGACACAGTTCCAGCTCTGATTTTGAGGAGGAAGTTTGGCTGAAGCACTGCACAGATCCAAAATATATTGTCTTTGATTTTGAGGAGGAAGTTTGGCTTAAGCGCTGCACAGATCCAAAATATATTGTCTTTGATTCCCAACTAGAAAGGACTCTACTCTCTGGTATGCACAAAGTGTTATGCGGTGCACATATCAGAGTTACAGAAGAAGGTGCTGGGGCTGATAGTCACGGTTATGTGTGTTTGTGGGAATGTGGTGACACTTTGGGAATCTCAGACATCAATAGGGCTTGCCCCTGTAGGAAATTTGCTATGCTCTGCCATGAGGATTTGGATTTTTAGTCATCTATTCTCAATTTGGAATTCATTGCACATACAAAGTTTTATGACTTTCAGGAGGAGTATTTCAATTCGGCTATTAACTCAGCATTCAATGCCAACATTGCCCAAGCCAGAAGAGACGTAGCAGGTCAGCAAGTCGTTGTTTGTGGAGACGGGAGATGCGACTCTCCGGGCTACAATGCCAAGTATAGTAGCTATACATTAATGGAGGAAAATACACACAAAATCTTAGCCATGAATTTGGTGCAGGTGTCCTAAACAATGAGCTCCAATGCGATGGAAAAGCTTGGCTTCCAGAGAGCTATGCAGGACCTCATGGAGGCTGGTGTGAGTGTTGCCATGACATCATCACGATGATGCATTACTCTTTTGACTATGCGCAGTAGATGCAATACCCCACGGACGCCAACCAGCCAGGCCCATGTACTTTCTGTGCCCGAAGAAGTGAGGATTGTTTGGAGTAGTGTGCTACGGGACTGGGAACCAGGTAAACTTCCCAAGGAACTTCTCAAGAATGTAGCACCCACACCACGTCCTTCTGTAAATTACATCAGGAAATTATATCCCTTGGAAATGATCAATGCTAAAGAGGAAGATGGTTCTAGTTTACTATACTGGCTGGCCAAAGAAATATGACGAATGGCGATCAGCTGCAGATGTCATAGACGTTCCTGAAGAACATATTACTACATGTCCAGCGGCTACAAAATACTTTTACAAGCAATTAACCAACTATCCGAGAGACCTACATATTCACAGGAAAACAGATAGTTTTGTTTCTGTACATGTACCAATTCAAAAGGACGCTTTTGCAGTCTTGGAGTGCCTTGGAAAGCCCTATCCATCCGCGAAAGGCTTTGCACATGTTGTGGCCAATACTGTGAACTATCAGTTAAAAGAACGTATGCCATTGATTGACTATGATGATGGCAAATGCATTAGCTATCTGCACGACTACTTGGACTACTTGAAGCTGCCTAGCTTAACATTTTTTATTGATTTTCAACATTTAGACATTACTTTTATGCTCTTTCAAATTGAGAAATTCTCATAATAGATTTTTAGGATGTCACAGCTTGGGTACTCTATAGGCTCATCTCAACTATCATGGCTAATTATAGATGCTATAATGCTAGACTTTGCATTAGTCATTAGTTTCAATAAACGCTTTTATATGAATTTGTTTAATATAATTTTTCATTCTGCTTTTGATTTTTCTGAAAAAATCCCTTTTACCTGCAGCATCTTGTCTAAACAAAAAAAAGGTTGAATACCATAGAGTGAAGAGTGGGGAGGTGGTGGTGAGAGGGATGTCGGAGGGAGTTCCGTTCAAGAACCCCTCTGCTTATGGCAGACAGACAAAGTTGCAAATTCTCAATGAAGCATCTTGTCTAAACAAAAAAAGGTTGAATACCATAGAGTAAAGAGTGGAGAGGTGGTGGAGAGGTGGTGGCGAGGGGGATGCCAGAGGGAGTTCGGTTCAAGAACCCCTCTGCTTATGGCAGAGCGATAAAGTTGCAAATTCTCAATGATGCATCTTGTCTAAAAAGAAAGAAGGTGGAGTATCAGAGAGTGAAGAGTGGGGAGGTGGTGGTGAGAGGGATGCCGGAGGGAGTTCTGTTCAAGAACCCCTCTGCTTATGGCAGAGAGACAAACATGCAAATTTTCAATGAAGTGGGCAGAACAAGAACAAGTACATGATGTGGCATTTCGCCTGGCGCACCATCCACGGACTCCATGGTGAAGTGACGATCCACTTCATGGTGTCTGGCCACACAAAATTCTCCCCAGATCGAGGTTTGGGCCTTGGCATTAGGAAGCTGGTCAGGGAGGAATATCCTCAAGTTGAACACCAATACGATGTATGGCATATGACCAAATCCATCTCGAAGAAGTTGCTTGCAAAAAGTAAAAAGAAAGATTGTTTGGAGCTTGCCCTTGGATCAGGTGCATTACCAATCGCCTGGGGTGGTGTGCAGCAAACTGCCAAGAAGATAACGAATGGCTCATGAAGATGACGAACGGCTCATGGAGATGCGGCAGTCGCTGACTCATCACATTTGTAACATTCATGAGTGGAGCTCCGGGGACAAGTTCCACAAATGCGCTCATGACGATCTGCCACCTGATGAGCAAAGGAAAACGACTGGATTACCCCAGATTCTCCAGCACATCAAGCCCTACAGGACATCCTGTTTGATCGGACCCTGGTAAAGGACATTCGCCACCTTACTAAGGCATGCAGCACAGGTGAACTGGAGTCATTCCACAACATGTTGCTGAAGTACTGTCCAAAACGGAAGCATTACAACCACCCACTCTTCAACTGTTGCAGGAAGCGAGCACATTTCCCTGCTTGTCTGTGTGTGTGCTACTGGGAGTGCCATGCCCCCCTCCTTGTTTTTAAGGAGGCCTTCCCCGGTGGAGACTACACGAAGGGTGGCGCAGACGGATGTGTGTATGCCCGCTCAGCTCAGACAGTGGGATTATGGATGGTGAACTCATGCTGGCATGGTTCGAGAAGGTCTTCCTAAAGCACTGCCACCAGGATCGATCCCAAACCAATCCTGTCCTCCTCATCCTCGATGGCCATGCATCGCATGAAGACCCCAGGCTAGTGCTGAGGGCAATGGAAGAACACATCATCCCACTTCAATTGGTACCCCACACCCCTTGATGTGGCAGTGTTTGGTGGGGCCAGCCCAATGAAGGTATTGCGAGTATGCCGGCACATGAACCTAAATGTAATCAGCAACAATGCCTTCTTAGAACATTAAAGAGATTACCTGCAGCCAGCCATCATTCGGGTTTACCAAAGGGAGCAGCAGCAGCTGGTCAAAAGTCTGGACAAAGAAAAGGCTTTTATATGAATTTGTTTAATAAAATTTTACATTCTGCTTTTGATTTTTCTGAAAAAAATCCCTTTTACCTGCAGCATCTTGTCAAAAAAAGAAAAGAAGGTAGAGTACAACAGAGTGAAGAGTGGAGAGGTGGTGGTGAGCGGAATGCCGAAGGGAATTCCTCTCAAGAACCCCTCTTCTTATGGCAGGATCGATCTAAAACCAATCCTGTCCTCATCCTCGATGGCCATGCTTCGCATGAAGACCCCAGGCTAGTGCTGAGGGCAATGGAAGAACACTTCAATTGGTATCCCAACAACCCACACTGTCCCAACCCCTTAAAGTGGCAGTGTTTAATTCTCTGAAATCGCACATCGGCAAATTTGTGAAGTTTGGGCAAGCGATCAGTGGGAGCCTCTGGATCCCCAAGAAAGCTGTCCCAACGGTTCTCTGAACCCCATTCAAATCCTCCATGTCGATGCTAAGTATCAAGAGTGGCTTTCGGTCCACGGGAATCTATCCCTTTGATTCCAATGCCATTGACAAGGAGCAACTGGTACGTTCCAGAATGATCCCAACGCCATTGATAAGGAGCAACTGGTACGTTCCAGGATGATCCCAACGCCATTGACAAGGAGCATCTGGTACGTTCCAGGATGATCCCCTCGACAGATGTGGACCTTGCCCTTCCACCGCAGTATTGCTTCAGGGATGCAGCAGTCCAAGTAGACATGTCAGATGTACGGCCAGAAGAGTGCATGCAGGACAGAGAAGTACGGGACACTGAAGAAGTCCTTAAGGCCCAGCAGGTAAGGAGGAGACTGATATTCGAGAACCCCCCATGGTGAAATGGGGGAATGTCTCCGAAGAGGTAGCTTCTGTCTTCGTTCAAGTACTGGATCACAACGTGAGCCGGGAATGTCCAATGTGTCTTAATATTGTTCATACTGATTATTTGTTTCAGATCATCACATGAACTTTAAATTTCAACATGGACGGACGTTTCACATATATAACAGCCTAGAGAACGGCAAGTGGAGGGCCCACACGCCGAAGGACTCCCCCAACCACCTGAGGCACGCCCCCGTCAACATGGTCAAGCAGCAGCAGCCCGTGGTGAAATTATCGCTATGAGTAATAATCATCACCATGTCAATGTTGGACGTCAAAATACAGGATTGGTGGCAACTGGGCAACAGGGGAAGAGAGATGGCCGGGAGAAGGAGGAAAAGGCAGCCAGTAAGTTACAAACACCTGATGGCATCTGGGGGTGTCACTTTCACTAAAATAAATTTTAGTGTTTCGTGAAACACCCCTGGTAACTTAGATTCAATATGCATTAATACTAACATTACTAACCAGTCAAGAGAAAACAATATATGCTTTGATGTTTCGGTGACGAGGAAGAAGACCAGCCGATAACTCTCTACCCAACAGCAAGTAAATGACATCTCAATATTTATATTACTGTCATTCACAATCGGGCACATTGTTGTAAGTTTTAATAATGCGCTATATCATAGCATGATGACCTACCTACAGAGAGAGAAGCAGAAGGAAAACTGGGCGTTCATGTTGACCCTTCTGCAGAGGGAGGCGGAAGAGGCGATAGGGGCCCTTGACGTTGGCGATATACCCCAAATGGACCCAGCCGTTTGACAAGGGCCCCTAAAATTTCATCTGTATATCAAAAAGAGAAATCTACAGGACGGCAGAATAAGGTGGCAATGTGAGAAACAGAGAAGTTCCCATTGCAGTGGGGCCTTGACTTCAAACGGACCTCCAGGATACGGAAACGCAGAGGGGATTGTAGACCACAACCACCCGCCAACTCCAGGTCGCGCCGGCGTACTGCAGGTACGAGGGGCCATGAAGCAGACAGCTCGAGATATCAATTCGGGACCGACTCTACAGGTAATCTCGAATCACCTACTAGCAGCACCCGAGTTTGTGCGAGAGAGCATCGGCCCCTTGGCAACAATAACCAGAGAGAGAAGCAGAAGAAAAGCTGGGCGTTCATGTTGACCCTTCTGCAGAGGGAGGCGGAAGAGGCGATAGGGGCCCTTGACGTGGGCGATATACCCCAAACATACCAAGCCGCTAGACAAGGGCCCCTAAAATTTCACCTTAACTCTGGCGATATGGTGATACAAGGTATTTTAGATATCCAAAAACAAATCGCGGATGAGTTCCGCGCCTCCCCGGGGAACTCACCGCTCACGTCCATACCATCATCGAGGCGAAGGCTAACATGCCTCTCTTCGAAGATGGTATGGACGTACCAAACCCCCTGTATGACTTAGAGATTCATGCGAGGCACAATGCGCTACTTCTGCGCGTAATAAATCTTGCGGAAAATAAAATCAAGATTTGCCAGCAGGCGAATGAGCAAATTGCGCCACAATTTAAAAATCTTCTCGCTGCCATTGGCCAGGGTATAGACGCGTTCGCGCACGGTGGAATGGAGCGGTGCCCCCTCTCGGCGATATGCACCCCTATCGTGTTGAGGGGGCACCGGGGCCAAGTACTATGGACGTGATCCAGCCATTAGACAAGGGCCCCTAAAATTTCATCTAAACTCTTGCAATATGTTGATACAAGGCATTTTAGATGTCCAATAACGAATCGCGGAGGAGTTCCGCGCCTGGTTCAGACTATCATCGAGGCGAAGGCTAATATGCCTCTCTTCGAAGATGGTGTTGAAGTAAAAAACCCATTGTATGATCTTGACATCTATACCAAACATGACGCACTAGTTCCGCCTGTAAGGGATCTGGCGCAAAGCAAAATCACGATTTGCCAGCAGAAGAAAAGCTGGGATAGCATGATGACCTACCTACAGAGAGAGAAGCCGAAGGAAAGCTGGGCGTTCATGTTGACCCTTCTGCACAGGGAGGCGGAAGAGGCGATAGGGGCCCCTTGACGTTGGCGATACAGCCCAAACCGTTAGACAAGGGCCCCTAAAATTTCATCTAAACTCTTGCGATATGTTGATACAAGGCATTTTAGATGTCCAAAAACGCCTTCCCGGAGGTAGCAGAACTCACTGCTCTGGTTCAGACTATCATCGAGGCGAAGGCTAATATGCCTCTCTTCGAAGATGGTGCTGATGTGCGAAACCCACTATATGATCTAGACATCTATACTAAACACGCCGCGCTACTTCCGCATGTAAGGAATCTGGCACAAAGCAAAATCACGATTTGTCAGCGGGCGAGCAGAAACATTGCGCCACAAATTCTAAATCTTGGCCCTGCCATTAGCCAGGGTATGGACGCGTTGATACACGGTGGAATGGACCCGGTGCCTACTCTCGGGGATATGCACCCCTATCGTGATGAGGGGGCACCGGGGCCCAACAGAAGACAAGAGCCCCAGGGGGGCACGACGCTCACCTGAGGTCAATCAATTCACATCTGGCGCATGTTCTCTCTGGCACCCTCAGAAGATATGAAATCAGTTGAAGTCATGCCAAAATCTATAATGTGATGTACTATTTAATCAATAACTTTTGATCCCCTGTACCTAACATTATGATTTACCATAATGTTTGGGTGAATCATAAAGAAAGACAGACACACATATAAGACAAAGCTTAACACATTTTACCAGCCACTGACCACTTCAGCATATTAACCCCACTCACATAGGGACCCTATGGGGCCATTCTGCGATATGACAACTTGCATTGTCATTTACCGTAAATCTCCGTGTGTACGGTGCACTCGTGTATGAGGCGCACCCCCTACTTTCTAAAAAAAAGAAATTTTGTTTTGGGACACTTACTTACAAAGATCTTCAATTATGAGAAAAATTTATAACAAATTGTTAATTATTAGATAATTGCATATATAATGAGTACTGCTGTTCATGAATGTATGAATATTCATTAGTAATTTGCTTAATAAACTTGAATTTTTTACCTATTTTTTACCTATCTTATATATATTTTTTTTTTGCTGTACCTGTGTATAAGGCGCACCCCCAACTTTTTCTATTTGTTTCCGACGGAAAAAAGTGTGCCTTATACACGGAGATTTAGGGTATATAGATACCTACATGTTACAAAATGTCCAGATTGTAATACTTGTTGATGTGGAGAAGAAAATATTTGAAATTCATTTCACATTTCCTACGAGCCATTCTTGGGTCCCATGCAGCTAGGTAAGAATAAGACTAGTTATGTGAGGTGTACAGGAAGAAAGAGCATAAATTCCTTTATTTTTAGAGCCCTATTTTGTTACTCTACCTGCTTTAGTTATGTTTTAATGATTTTTATTATTGTGTAAATAACTATAATTTAGAAAAAATCCTCAAATTGGCAACACATTGTGATAGATGTATTTGTGAAACAGATATTTGTGTTCAAATTGGCATCTTTGCGGCAAAGTCACTATATTTGTCTTAAATGGTTATTACTTAATATTTTCCACCTATTTTTATGCCATTGATCCGTCGATGAAATTTAGGAGTTGCCAATTTGTAGAGGAAAACAATGATCAATTGTGCCTTAAAATAGCTCTCGTCCTTGATGGGATTACAGCTAGGTTTGGTATGATTTGATCATTTGATCATCTTTTGAAGGAACACCAAAATGCACAAACAACTTTCATTCTTCATCTACCATTTTAGCAACTTTGGATCCCCTCCCTAAAGATAATTAAAGGAGTATATACCTCTGTGCAAAATTTAAGCTAGAATTGTTGAATAAGTAGTAAATGCATATAACAGAAAGAAAATAAAACAAAAACAAAATGTGACCTAGAAAACATCAATGATACAATAGGGGTATTCACACATGCTAAAAAGTAACAATTGCATGTTGCTTCAAATCATGATTATTTTTTTGCATATTTTATATTCATTTAATTCCAATGGGTTAATTTAATAGCATCATTTTATTCTCTGGTCTCTAACAGTCGAAAAAGCACAATGCAACTGAGTGTGCAAATGGAATGCTGTGAAACCACTAGACCACCGAAAGGCTGGTTAATTTTAGAGTTTGATTCTAACTATCCCAGTAAGTAAGGTTATTTAATTCATTTAATTGTGCTGGGTCATTAAAAAAAGTATGTTTCTTGCATGTTCACACAGGCAAAAAAAACACCTCACAACCTGCTGGATTGTACGATTTTTAAATCAAAATGCACATGAGCAACTGGACCAAACTTTGACCTACATGTAACTATTCCGCACCCATCCATTGACCGAGTGCTGAAGATACTGTAAGCATGCATTTTGCATGTTGGATATGAAAACTGATACAATTTACACTGTTCACACACACAAACACCACTTGCAAAAAGATACACCAAAAGTGTATTGCACATGATGATTTGAATCATACTTATTTTCATAAATAATCCGAACTACTATTTTCACGCACAAAACCGCCCCCCCCCCCCCCCCCCCCCCCGAAAAAAATAAAATAAAAATAATAACAAAAAAAATAATGAATTGCAACCTAAATAATCATAACTATTTGGGCAGTGTGAATGGTACTAGTAATGAAAGCTGCTAACAAGGTCAAGCATGAAAACATCAAAACATGAAAACACATGCTATAAATAGAAAGATTTGGGTCAAAACATGGTCCTAGATGTAAACAAGTGTCTGGGTTTCCTATTAGCATATTTATTTGCATATTTGGGAGAATGGTGATTGGCTGAGAGCAAGAGAAGGATAACCAGGTGCTTGTTAGTTGGTCTGCAGGCAATGTAATGTAAAAGTTTAGGTGTTCAAGGGGCAATTTATTCTCATTTGCATAGCTGGGGAAATTTGATTGGTCATAAAGATTGCAACAGGATCCCAAAACAAAGAGAAAGTTAAAAATGTGTGCATGTCTAATAAGTGTCTGATATCGGTAATTAGCATATTGGCGGGAAATGATGTGATTGGTTCATTTTAGCGGGAAAGTATTTGATTGGTTTGTAAAGTTTGCTTCTGGATTCTACAACAGGGTATAAATAGAAGTGAAATGGGAGGTATCATTAGTATAGGCTTTTACTGAACTGTAAATGGTGGAGTTGGTTTACTTGAGTGAGTATAGTCCTGTGAATATGACCTGATAGAAGAATTCTGGACTAGTACATGCCGAAGATTGTGGCTGAAGTCCAACAGTCCTAATAGGATGTATGAATACAGAATTCCGGTCATACACAATTGGAATAAAGAAACACGGTGCCTAGTATTGGAGTATGCTGGTGCAGTCGGGCAAAGGCTCAACAATAATAAGTCGCCTGTACTCCCTATAGAATGGCACTATGATATAAGGAACCTAAAAATATAGTAAGGATTAAATGTAGGGAAAGCTGAAGTGAAAGCATTCAGCACGTATGAGGCACCCATGAATGCAAGTAACTTTTGCAATACACATAGGCATAATTAAATTTAAACATTAATATATTAAATTTAAAAATTATCAGAAGCATAAGGTTAGGCACCTAAAATTATACGGATGTACAGTAGGGAAAAAAATTTAAACATTAATATATCGGGTCATTTGTGTCCTGACGAAGATTCTGCTAGGATTGAAAGCTAGGCTGTATAGTGTATACGACTCTCATTTTATAATAAAATTATAAGGATGTACAGTAGGAAAAAAACTGAACAGAAAGCATTCAGCAAATATTGGTTAATGAGGCGTCCATGAATGTAATAGGTTAATTAGCAAAGCAGCATCATATCTTGTGAATTAGATATATCTGCATTTTGATAATTTAAAAAAAAAAGTGTTGTAAGGTTAGAGGTAAATAGAAGAAGGATCTGTAGATGCAGAAGGTGACTTATGATTTACGAAAACAAAAAATAATTGAATAAAAATCAGTCAACATTTAATATACTTCAGTACTTCCTGGGGCTTGAGGAAATACATGAAAATAAAATGCAACTGAACAATTTAGACAATTAAGAAAATTAACACATTGGCCCTGTTTTATTTTGTTTTGGAGTAAAAAAAAAACAATGCAAAATAAGTAAACGTGCATATATGTTCAGGGGTGGATCTAGCCAATTGAGATACAATTTCCTGGGCCATTTTGTTTTTGCACAATTATCTAGTCCACCTATTATGTACAAATAATATGGCCCTTCCAAATGAACCGAGTCTAATCCAGCTAGATCCACGACTGTCTATGTTTTTAAATAACAGGGTTTTATATTTTTCCCACTTTCAAATTTTATCAGCACAATGGAGCCATCCGAAATAAAAGATATTTCACTCAAGATCAGTGGAGCTTGTGCGAAGCTCCAAACAAAGCATCTCTCTGCTGAAGATGCAGCTATGATTATTATCAGGATGACCAACAGGTTGGATGGCATTGCTGACAAACTAAATGACAGCTTTAACAGGCTCCACACTGCACTAAATAAAACAAATCAGGTGAAAACAAGGCTTCAAAGGGAGATTCAGGCACTAAAAGCAAAGGAGGCAAAGGGATCTATTTGTCCAGTGTGTGCATCCTGCACAGAAAATGATGATGTTCTATTTTCAGACCTAGACTCCAGCATGACACAAGATCTTAACACATCTGTGAATGCATCTCCTGCCCATGCTGTGACAAGTCCCAACACCCCAACTTCATCTGGAAACAGCCAACTCAGCACCATGACAGAGCTGTCAGAAACTACATCCACACAAGACCTCTATGATTAGAGCATCATCCACTCATGGTTATCAGCAACATACTATTTAATGTAAGACTTCACACATTTGCATTACATAAGTACAAACCAAAGATCCTATATACACGTCATAAAAGCACATTGCTATACAGGGTGAGAAAAAAAAAATGGGGGGCACTTCCCAAAATATAATACCACAATGTTTATGTTCATCCGATATGGTGTCCTTTCCAATGAAAAACGATGCCAAGAACAGTTATTTTGGTCAGGTCATTTTGTTTTAGGACGCAGTGAGTGAGACCATGTCAGGTGCCGATTTATGTCGATTTTGACCAAGTCAACACCAGTCTAACCGCACTCTTTGCCCGTAATACCATTCAGTGAACAGGCCCATTATCTCGGCACACGGCTGAGTGCACCTTGACAATAGTGCACGATGCTCTACGATATGAACGGTGGTTCGTGCAATTCATCACGCGGTGGCTTAATAAGAATTTTCAAAAAAGAGAACCCGACATGGTGTCACTCACGGGGCCCTTAAACAAAAACTACACAACCAAATTGACTGTTCTTGGTATCGTTGTTCATTTGAAAAGACACTCTATCCGATGGACATAGTACATGAGTTACTTTATTTCGGGAGGTGCCCCGTTCCGTTTTTTTTGGGCCACCCTGTATAGTTGAAACATACAGTGTGCATGTGAATAACAATCTTACTGAATTTCAATCGCAAATATTTATCCAACCTGCAACTAAAAAACAAAAACAAAAACCAAAAATAAATTTTTTTATACAATGGTCAAAGAAAGAGATGCACTATAATAAATAAAACTTTTTATGATACTAAATTAATCGTTTGTTTGAAAGCCTTTTTTCAATCACTAAATGACGAGGTATGTTTTCAAAACCATGACCCAAAATATGTTAACTGATTTTTGTAAAAAAAATACATTTGTGTAATTTTTTTAGATCCCTGTCATATTTGTATACAGAGTAAACATATTTCAAATTTTTGAGCGTAGTCATAGTATAACATAGCATAAGTGTGCCCCTCTTATTTGATATTGAAATTTTATTAACCACATTTTGTTTTATATATTTTGAACAACAGGATGAATTCATCAAAGATGTATTGAACTCCAATAAATCACCATTTGGGGAATCCAAACACAAGCAAGATGCCTCGCAAGAAAACTTGGCGTAAATCAGCTGCACAGAAAATTGTGCAAAACAGCAAGGGACAAAAGGATACATGGACATTTGAAACCAATGGGACACCTGGATGCTATCTCATGTTTGGTTCACATCACCAAGCCAGTTCAATGTTTCCACCATTTTCACGTGGTGTGCAATGCACATGCATTGCTCTTATATGTCTGGTATCAAACATTGGTGTGGGGAATCTCCCAATAGATGATACATTACAAGTTGGAGATGAACTATACCGGACAAGAGTGGCAGAGCTGCTTTCCACATCATCATTTGTTTCCAAGATGCTGAATTTTGAGGAACTTCCCAGGACAGTGTCGCTACAACATGACACATTCCAAATAGAATATGGTAGTTCACTATGTGGTACAGTCACATGTTTATCTCCTAATTCCTCAGATGATGATCTTAGAGCAGGTATTGATAGATTGTTTAGTAATCACAGACAGGGATTGATAATTGTACATGGGCTATGTTCAGCAATATATCTGAACAGCAATGACCAGGTTGTATTTTTTGATTCACACTCTCATGGTCCTGATGGGTTGTCTGCAGTTGATGGTAGGGCTATCAAGGTCACATTTGAAAGCAAAGGACAACTAGTCAACTATATGCTTTCTTTTTATAGAAGTTGTGATACTGCAATGACAGAGGTATATGAGATCCAACCAATATCAATTACAAAGCAGCCACTAACCACAGTAGAAAGACAGACATTGGTAGATACGTCAAAAGATACATGCAACCAGTCTCAAAAGAGTGGGATAAAACCCAATGTAGAGCAGCCACTAACCACAGTAGAAAGACAGACATTGGTAGGTACATCAGAAGATACATGTAACCAGTCTCAAAAGAGTGGGATAAAACCAAATGTAAATGACAGTTTACTGGAGAGATATTTTGAGTATGAGGAATCAATGCAAAAACAGAAAAAAAGAACAGAAAGTAGGAGAAACTACATGAAAAACTATATGAGAAGACTTCGCCAAGAAACAATTTTTCTGGAAAAAGATAGAAGAAGAACACTTGAATGTAAGAAAAGAGCTCGTGAAATGTCTACTTTCAATGAGCAAGAACTCGATGCTAAACAAGCAAAAAGGCAAAACGAGGAGGTTAAAAATAAAGAGCGGCAAAGTACACTGTGTAGTAAGAGGCAGAAAAGGAAGAACCCAGAATTTTGTGAACAAGAACGCAACATCAAACGGATGAAAAGACAAGATGAAGAAGTAAAAAAGAAAGAACGATATAGTACCCAACAAAGTATGAGGCAGAAAAGGAAGAACTCAGAATTTTGTGAACAAGAACGCAACATCAAACGGATGAAAAGACAAGATGAAGAAGTAAAAAAGAAAGAACGATATAGTACCGAACAAAGTATGAGGCAGAAAAGGAAGAACTCAGAATTTTGTGAACAAGAACGCAACATCAAACGGATGAAAAGACAAGATGAAGAAGTAAAAAAGAAAGAACGATATAGTACCCAACAAAGTATGAGGCAGAAAAGGAAGAACTCAGAATTTTGTGAACAAGAACGCAACATCAAACGGATGAAAAGACAAGATGAAGAAGTAAAAAAGAAAGAACGATATAGTACTCAACAAAGTATGAGGCAGAAAAGGAAGAACTCAGAATTTTGTGAACAAGAATGCAACATCAAACAGATGAAAAGACAAGATGAAGAAGTGAAAAAGAAAGAACGATATAGTACTCAACAAAGTATGAGGCAGAAAAGGAAGAACTCAGAATTTTGTGAACAAGAACGCAACATCAAACGGATGAAAAGACAAGATGAAGAAGTGAAAATGAGAGAACGACTCAGTACCCAACAAAATAAAAGACAGAAAAGGAAGAACAAAGAATTTTGTGAAGAAGAACGCAACATCAAACGGATGAAAAGACAAGATGAAGAAGTGAAAATGAGAGAACGACTCAGTACCCAACAAAATAAAAGACAGAAAAGGAAGAACAAAGAATTTTGTGAAGAAGAACGCAACATCAAACGGATGAAAAGACAAGATGAAGAAGTGAAAATGAAAGAACGACTTAGTACCCAACAAAATAAAAGACAGAAAAGGAAGAACCAAGAATTTTGTGAAAAAGAACTTTTACACAAGCAAATGAAAAGAAAAGATAACAATTTTAGAGAAAAAGAAAGAATGATTTCATTAAAATCCAAAACAACTTTGCGAAAGAGACCTGGTCAACTCGAACATGAACGCATGATAAAGCAAGCACAAAGAGACAAAAACAGACAAAGTGAAAGAGAAAAAGAACGAGAAATGAAAGCACATAAAAGGAAAAATGAACACTACAGAAAACATGAAACGTCACTCTCAAGAAAAAGGAACATGGGACAATCTATTGACGCATGCATTGATAAATTCCATGAAATTGTAACAGAGGGTCCAATATACGTGTGCACATGTTGCCATCAAACTTGGTTTCGTAGAAGTGTACAGAAACTTGCTAATATATCTCTTGGTGAAAGAAGCAGGAAGATGTGCACTGATTACAAGTCTATAAATGGAGAAGAGTGGTTGTGTACTACATGTGTAGTGGGTTTAAGAGAAAATAAAATCCCAAGACTATCTGTAGCCAATGGAATGAAGTGGGCAGAGAAACCAAAGGTACTAAATCTTCATCCCCTTGAAGAGAGGCTAATTTCACAGAGAATACCATTCATGCAAATCAGAGAACTGCCGAGAGGAGGACAGTTATCTGTGAAAGGAAATATAGTCAATGTACCTGTCGACATACAACCTGTAGTCAATGTATTACCCAGACCAATTGATGAGCATGTTACTATTGCAGTAAAGCTGAAAAAACGCTTGTCACATAAATCTGCATGTTTTCAAGAAAATGTGCGACCTGCATCTGTCATTAATGCCTTGGAGTGGCTTATGTCCAACAGCGATTTGTACAAAAACTCTGGTATCAAAATCAACTCAAACTGGGGAAATGAAATTACACAAAGCACAGATGAGTTTGTAAAAGAACTTACAGGGACATCTAAGCAGCTTGATAAACGTGATGTTGAAGATACCGATGACAAATTCTGTGAAGCACCAGCTGATGAATGCACCCAAGGCAATTTAGATACACTGGTAGATGAAACAGATGCCGACACTAATAAAGTTTATGTATTTGCACCAGGGGAAAATCAGCGGCCTTTGAGTTTATATGAAGATAAAAATGCAGAGTATTTGTGCTTCCCAACAATATTTTGTGGCCAAAAAAGACCTTGTAATGAAGAGCGGAAGGTTCAAGTTCACTACAGTGACATTGCAAAGTGGGAACTAAGAAGTGCAGACAGAAGAGCTGCTCGGTCAGTCCCTAACATATTTTTCAAATTGAAAAAGATACAGACAAAGCAGATTAGTGATAAAGTAAACCTTGCACTCAGGCGATGTAAGACTGAGGGGAAAAAAATAACTGCTGGACAAGTAAAAGATCCAAATACCAGCAATGAAATAGTAAAACTGAATGAAGGATACTACATCTTCCGCACACTTCGCAATTCTCCAGCATACCTTTCCTCCAAAAAGAAAGATGCTTTTGCCATGATTCGTCAATTAGGTCTGCCTACCTGGTTCATGTCGTTGTCATCAGCAGACACACGATGGCCAGATCTTCTCAAAACTTTAGTTCAACTTGATGGGAGGACATGTACAGACCAAGACATTGCAACTATGGACTGGAATACAAAATCCAAGTTGATTCAAAGAGATCCAGTAACATGTGCAAGATACTTTGAGAACAGAGTACAATTGTTCATAAATAATGTCCTCAAAAGTGATCATAACCCAATTGGTTCTGTTAAAGATGTGTTTCGAAGGGTAGAATTCCAGAACAGAGGTTCCCCTCATATACATATGCTTCTATGGACAAATGATGGGCCCATTTACCAGAAGAGTACAGAAAAGGAAATAATTGACTATGTTGATAAGTATGCAAGCTGTTCTCTAGAAACTAATGACTTGGCCTTAAAGGAGTTACTTGAGCTCCAGACCCACAAACACACAAAGACATGCAAAAAACAAGGCAAAGCCGTGTGCAGATTTGGTTTCCCCCTTCCTCCGCTACCACAAACAATGCTGCTGCATCCACTGGAGGAAGAAGTTGACCTGTATAGGAAGAAATATGAAAAACTTCAACACAAATTCAATGAGTTCAAAGATGGCTGCAACTTACCTTATAACAGGTTTTTAGAGCAAGTGGTTGATATGACAGAAGATGAATATATCAAATGCATAAGATCTTCTTTGAAAGGACCAAAAATCTTTCTAGAAAGAAAACCATGTGAAATGAGGGTTAACTATTACAATCCAATTGTTTTACGGGCATGGCGAGCAAATTTAGACCTTCAGTTTGTCCTAGACCCATATGCATGTGCCACTTACATTGTATCATACATTAGTAAATCTCAGCGAGGAATCAGCACAATGCTTCAACAGGCATCTCAGGAGGCTGCAAGCGGGAACATGGACCTGAGAAAACAAGTGAGACACATAGGAAATAAGTTTTTGAACTTTGTAGAAGTTAGTGCACAGGAAGCATGTTACTTGGTTTTACAGATGCCCCTAACCCAGGCAAGTAGGGATGTTGTATTTATCAATACTTCATTGCCCCAGCACAGAGTATTCCTTCTCAAAGACAAGGATGAACTAGACAAACTACCCGACACCTCCACAAATATTGAGGCAGACAATCAATTCAAGAGGTATGCAAGAAGGCCAAAACAACTTGAAAATTGGTGCCTTGCTGATGTTGTGTCTGAACTTGAGCTTGTTTTTCCAAAGGAAAGGCCTCCACGTGCAAACGATGATTGTAATGATGATGAGGTTGAAGCCACTGATGACTTCACAGAAGATGACATCTTGGTACATCTGAAAAATGGAACCATAATAAGGAGGCGAAAGAACAAAAGGGTTATTAGGTATGTAAACTATAGCAAAAAGACAAATAAAGAGAATTACTACAGAGAGAGGATTATGTTGTATCTGCCTTGGAGAAATGAAGAAACTGATCTACTTGGGGGGTATGAAACTTTTGAGCAACACTACAACAGTAAAGCATATGTATTGAAAGCCAAACAAGCTAAATATGAACAATTAAGTGACGAACTGGAGCAAGCTCAACAAGAAGCTGAAACAGATAGCATTCAGTTTGATGAAGTGGCACCGAACACCCAAAATGTAGAAGCACAAGATGAAATGGAAGGACCAAGTCCTTCAAATGAATTTATTCACTTCAATCCAGATTCATCTGACCACAGAACTTATGACATAGGTCCAGACATAGGTCTACCACAAGCAGTTTCAGATGTAGAAACGAGTGCTGTCCGCATACCCCAAGAAGAGTATCACAAACTTATGCAGTCTCTTAACAGAGAACAGAGAGAATTCCATGATCACATCACAAGGTGCATATATGAAGGGAAGGGGCCTGTGTATGCATTTCTGACTGGTGGAGCAGGAACGGGAAAGTCTGTGGTAATTGATGCTATATACCAGACATTACATAGAGTACTGTGTTCTAAGGAAGGTGAAGATCCAGATGATGTAAGAATTTTGCTTTGTGCATATACAGGAAAAGCAGCATACAACATCAAGGGAACTACTATTGCATCAGCTTTCCATAAGAAAATGTACCAAACCCAACAGAACATGCATTCTGATGAATTAAACTCATTCCGTACGAAGTACAGAAATCTTGCTGTAGTTATAATAGATGAAGTTTCAATGGTAGGAAACAAACTTCTTGCTTTTATCAATGACAGACTGCAACAGTTGACAGGAACAAAGCAAGACTTTGGTGGCATAAGCATTATTGCAGTGGGTGATCTGTATCAACTTCCACCAGTCGGAGACTCCTGGGTTTTCATGGACATGTCTGGTCCTGGTCAAGGATTGGCAAAAAATCTGTGGAAAGAACATTTCAAGATGTACGAATTAACAAAGATAATGAGACAAAAAAATGATCTAAAATTTGCTGAACTTCTCAACAGACTGCGTCATAATGAACTAACAGAAGATGACAAGGCAGTCATTCAATCATGCCAGGTAGACAGAGAGTTGCCAGACTATCCATTGTCAGCTCCCCATTTGTTTACTGAAAACAAATTTGTTGATGATTTCAATGAAAAACTGATGCAAACACTACCATCATCCAAGGTGACTGTCAAGGCTGATACAGACATTCTATCACAGTCTAAGCTAGGTCAAAGTTTAAAAAGAAAACTAATTGAAAGTTTGCCTGACAAACAAGCTAACACTGGGCAATTAAAAACTGAATTACTGATAGCAGAAGGTATGATTTATGACATATCAGTTAATATGGATGTTTCTGATGGATTGACAAATGGAGCTACATGTACTGTGAAGCACATTGAATTTAAAGACAACAATGCAAGGCCTGCAATTGTTTGGGTAGAGTTTGTAGATAAAAAGGTAGGAGCAGTGAGGCGCAATCAGTATCGTCATCTCTTTGCCAAGCATGTGGATCCAAAATGGACGCCAATCTTTGAAACAAAAAGAACATTCATATACAACAGGAAGACATATGAGAGAATTCAGTTTCCATTACAGTCCTCAGCAGCAAAAACTGTCCATAAAGCACAGGGTGCAACAGTAGATAAGTTGGTTGTTGATCTGTCTCAGACGAGATATAGAAAAATACCACATCTGCACTATGTAGCCCTGTCACGTGTAAAAGAAGTTCAACATCTTCACATCGTTAACTTCAATGAAAAGGCCCTAGCAAAGGACAACAAAGTTGATGAAGAAATGGAGAGGCTGAAAACAAATATTTTGGAACTTTCCTTTTGTGACACGTAGAAATAACCACTCCATGAAAGTATTGTCTTTGTGCACTACTTACAGTTATTATACTGGTTGGCAAATAAGTGTAAAATTTGTCTACAGAGATATTAAAGGGAAAGTTGAGTTTTGGTAGAGAGGGTGCTACACAGGATAATTTTTTTGTGAGATAACGCAAAACTGAGTGTAAAATTTGAAAGAACATAATATTTTAGTGACAGAATAAACTTTATTTGATCAAAATCGGTTCAGAAACGGCTAAAATATCCATAAATATAACAATTTGTGATAAACCTGGGGCCCCAGGTTTATTAGAGAATTTTGAACCAGCCGTTAAAAATTCAAAAAAATGCTTCCCCTATTTGAAAAAATTAAAAAGATGTTTTTTAATGGTTGTTGATTATCTCTCTATCTAATCATTATTTTTACGAACCTTCACATGCATGATATTTTATTTTAAATGGTTTAAATCAATGAGTTTTATAAGAGCGCCCTCTTACGTCTTAACGGCTCTTTTTGAATGATAACATAATTTTTACTACATCATTTAGAATTTTGTGTTCCTTTCTAGTTATAACTATTAGTTTTTAATGTAATGATGTATGTTTTGGTTACTAAAATTCAATTTCACTAAAACTGTACTCTCCCTAAAACTGTACTCTCCTTACCAGAACTCATCTATCCCTTTAACACTGCCACTGTGAACAAAAAAACAGTGGAGTATTGCACTTTTATTGTGATTTGTTTTTAATGCATGCAAGTTATTTTACATGTAGGTCTATTTACGCAATGTTTGTATAATTTTGTAAACTTGTGCTAATAATGGTTCATTGATTCATGTCGACTCACTGTAGAGTGTATACAAACACTGTTTATAAACATGTGTTGCATGTCCAAAGACTGGGCATTATTTATGTTTTATTTATGTTTTACTATTACACTGTTATTGCAAATTACATGTTATTTCAGCATTGTATGAAAAAGTTCAAAGGATATAAACAATGTGTAGAAAAGGCATTAATTTTCTTTACTGCTGTAAAATTGTTATTTTGGTTTCAGTTGAAATAAAAGGTCCCAGGTGTGGACCACAGATGGCACCGTTTATGACATGCACAAAATATATGAGCTGTGCGTGACATAAACAATGATCGTACCTCCCAGTTGGTGGTGCCGGACACACTTTGCACTGATCAGCAATGCTCAAAAAGATATCATTTACACTGGCTATGAACTAATCCCTTCAATCATGATATGATAATGGATGGATCTACTCGGCATACTAATGCCATTTATCAGTGCAAGGTGGCTAAACGATCAAAATGATGAGTAAAGTTTTATGCAAGATGTAATTATTACCAAAGTCAATATTCATGTTTGGATGAAATCTACATAAATAATATACATTGTATGTATAAGGAGAAAAAGATCTTTGAATTTTATACATTTTTTATCCTTGGGGGCCCTCCAATTAGACTCCACTAGAAGCCAAATAGTAACATTTAAACAACTTGGGAACCCCTACCACTAAGAATGATTTCAACAAAGTTTGGTTGACATATAATTATTCAATTGGAAGAAAAAGACAAAAATGTTAATTTCTCTTGGAAGTCCCCCCCCCCCCCCCCCCCTCCCAACATATTACCCCCACAGAACCCCTCAGGGGCCATCGAAAGAAATGTCATGAACTTTCATTCTTTTTCAAAAGAGGCATCTATAAACCAAATATCAGGTCTTTAATACTTCTGTATCTTGAAAAGAAGGATGTTTAAAAATGTACATATTTTTACACTAGGTGCCCTCCCCTAGGGCCCCCTTGGCAGTCACATCCACCATTTTAGCAACTTTTGTTCCTCTACCCCTAAGGATGTCAAGTTTGGTTAGAATCCAATCATTGGTTCTTGAGAAGAAGATGAAAATGCATATTTCCTATGGTAGGGCCTCAAAAATATTGTTACCCCACAGGTCCCTTATGGTGCCACCCACAAAAATCTTGTGAACAATTTTCATTCTTCATCAATAGAGGCATCTAAATGTGAAATATCAGGTCTGTCATACTTTTAGATCTTGAGAAGAAGATTTTTAAAATTTACATATTTTTTACACTCAGTCCCCTCCCCCAGGGCCCCCTGGGGGCTACGCCCACCATTATAGCACATTTTGTTCCTCTACCCCTAAGGATGATTCCTGTCAAGTTTGGTTGGAATCCAATCATTGGTTCTTGAGAAGAAGATGAAAATGCATATTTCCTATGGTAGGGCCCCCAAAAAAATGTTACCCCCACAGGGCCCTTATGGGGCCACCCAAAAACATCTTGTGAACAACTTTCATTCTTCATCAATAGAGGCATCTACATATGAAATATCAGGTCTGTCATACTTCTGGATCTTGAGAAGAAGATGTTTAAAATTTACATATTTTTTACACTTGCTGCCCTCCTCCAGGGCCCCCCTGGGGGCCACGCCCACCATTTTAGCAACTTTGGTTCCTCTACCCCTAAAGATGATTCCTGCCATGTTTGGTTGGAATCTAATCATTGATTCTGGAGAAGAAGATGAAAATGTATATTTCCTATGGTAGGACCCCCCAAAAAACTGTTACGCCCACAGGACCCTTATGGGGCCACCCACAAAAATCTTGTGAACAACTTTCATTCTTCATCAATAGAGGCATCTAAATATGAAATATCAGGTCTGTCATACTTCTGGATCTTGAGAAGAAGATATTTAAAATTAACATATTTTTTACACTTGGTGCCCTCCCCCAGGGCCCCCCTGAGGGCCACGCCCACCATTTTAGCAACTTCGATTCCTCTACCCCTAAGGATGATTCCTGCCATGTTTGGTTGGAATCTAATCATTGGTTCTGGAGAAGAAGATGAAAATGTATATTTCCTATGGTAGGGCCCCAAAAAAAACTGTTACGCCCACAGGGCCCTTGTGGGGCCACCCACAAAAATCTTGTGAACAACTTTCATTCTTCATCAATAGAGGCATCTACATATGAAATATCAGGTCTGTCATACTTCTGGATCTTGAGAAGAAGATGTTTAAAATTTACATATTTTTTACACTTGGTGCCCTCCTCCAGGGCCCCCCTGGGGGCCACGCCCACCATTTTAGCAACTTTGGTTCCTCTACCCCTAAAGATGATTCCTGCCATGTTTGGTTGGAATCTAATCATTGATTCTGGAGAAGAAGATGAAAATGTATATTTCCTATGGTAGGGCCCCCCCAAAAACTGTTACGCCCACAGGGCCCTTATGGGACCACCCACAAAAATCTTGTGAACAACTTTCATTCTTCATCAATAGAGGCATCTAAATATGAAATATCAGGTCTGTCATACTTCTGGATCTTGAGAAGAAGATGTTTAAAATTTACATATTTTTTACATTTGGTGCCCTCCCCCAGGGCCCCCCTGGGGGCCACGCCCACCATTTTAGCAACTTTGGTTCCTCTACCCCTAAATATGATTCCTGCCAAGTTTGGTTGGAATCCGATCATTGGTTCTGGAGAAGAAGATGAAAATGTAAAAAGTTTACGGACGACGGACGACGCACGACGCACGACGCACGACGGACGACGGACGACGGACGACGGACGACGGACAAAAAGCGATCACAATAGCTCACTTGAGCCTTTGGCTCAGGTGAGCTAAAAAGCTGGGATAGCATGATGACCTACCAGCGGGTGAACAAAAGTATGATGAACAAAAACGAATCGCGGAGGAGTTCCACACCTTCCCGGAGGTAGCAGAACTCACCGCTCTGGTTCAGACTATCATCGAGGCGAAGGCTAATATGCCTCTCTTCGAAGATGGTGTTGAAGTAAAAAACCCATTGTATGATCTTGACATCTATACCAAACATGACGCACTAGTTCCGCCTGTAAGGGATCTGGCGCAAAGCAAAATCTCGATTTGCCAGCGGGCGAGCAGAAACATTGCGCCACAAATTCTAAATCTTGTCCCTGCCATTAGCCAGGCTTATTGACGCGTTGATACACGGTGGAATGGACCCGGTGCCTCCTCTCGGGGATATGCACCCCTATCGTGATGAGGTTGCACCGGGGCCCAACAGAAAAAAAGCTGGGATAGCATGATGACCTACCTACAGAGAGAGAAGCCGAAGGAAAGCTGGGCGTTCATGTTGACCCTTCTGCAGAGGGAGGCGGAAGAGGCGATAGTGGCTCTTGACGTTGACGATACAGCCCAAACAGACCAAGCCATTAGACAAGGGCCCCTAAAATGTCATCTAAACTCTTGTGATATGTTGATACAAGGCATTTATGATGAACAAAAACGAAACACGGAGGAGTTCCACACCTTCCCGGAGGTAGCAGAACTCACCGCTCACATTCACACCATGATCCGAGGCGAAGGCTAACATGCCTCTCTTCGAAGATGGTGTTGAAGTCAAAAACCCATTGTATGATCTTGACATCTATACCAAACATGACGCACTAGTTCCGCCTGTAAGGGATCTGGCGCAAAGCAAAATCACGATTTGCCAGTGGGCGAGCAGAAACATTGCGCCACAAATTCTAAATCTTGGCCCTGCCATTAGCCAGGGTATTGACGCGTTGATACACGGTGGAATGGACCCGGTGCCTCCTCTCGGGGATATGCACCCCTATCGTGATAAGGGTGCACCGGGGCCCAACAGAAGAAAAGCTGGGATAGCATGATGACCTACCTACAGAGAGAGAAGCCGAAGGAAAGCTGGGCGTTCATGTTGACCCTTCTGCAGAGGGAGGCGGAAGAGGCGATAGGAGCCCTTGACGTTGGCGATACAGCCCAAACCGTTAGACAAGGGCCCCTAAAATTTCATCTAAACTCTTGCGATATGTTGATACAAGGCATTTTAGATGTCCAAAAACGAATCGCGGAGGAGTTCCGCGCCTTTCCGGAGGTAGCAGAACTCACCGCTCTGGTTCAGACTATCATCGAGGCGAAGGCTAATATGCCTCTCTTCGAAGATGGTGCTGATGTGCGAAACCCACTATATGATCTAGACATCTATACCAAACACGCCGCGCTACTTCCGCATGTAAGGAATCTGGCACAAAGCAAAATCACGATTTGCCAGCGGGCGAGCAGAAACATTGCGCCACAAATTCTAAATCTTGGCCCTGCCATTAGCCAGGGTATGGACGCGTTGATACACGGTGGAATGGACCCGGTGCCTCCTCTCGGGGATATACACCCCTATCGTGTTGAGGGGGCACCGGGGCCAAGTACAGAGGATATGGACGTGATCCCGGGGTCACATCATGGGTGGGTCGATGTACCCACCCATGATGTGACCCGGAAATGATGTAGACCCGGAAATGGCACCAGGGCCCAGTCGTAGGAGAGTCGAGGAATTTCCTCGTCCCTCGTATCACGAGACTGTTGATTGTTCACCCTACACATGATCCCTGATTGAATTATGCCCACCCCCTAAAAAAACTACACACAAGACTGCAAACTTACGTGGGTAGTATTGATAAAAAAAACATGAGAATAATTTCAAAAGACAATTACAGTCAATGTGTACAATCGCGTATCCCAATCGTGTGGTCGATTGGCAATGTGTTTATAAACACAATACACCGTGTCCCAGAAAAAACGAAACCGGGTTTCATGGCAGAAATTTTATGTTATAATGAATAATTTCCTTGATGATATATATATGTCTGAAAAGCTACGTGTCTCTTCTTTTATTTGATATACAACTTATGGCACATAATTCACGCATGACTGAATTAGAACGATAGAAAGTGGTGTTACCAAAATTCAATTTGCGCGCAGAAATTGCAAGTTTGGGTGAGGTTTTGGGGAGAGTTTTAAGAGTAGTAAACGTACTTATTTTGAAAAAGGACAGACACCGCATGAAAATTCATAATTTTATCTTTAATATGACACCTCATGATTAAAAAATAAATTATATATGCCAGAGAACGAATACAATGAAAACATGCTTGATTCCAGCCCAAATGAGTAACTTTCCTGTAACTTGCCTGTTTCCTGATCCCCATGTTTGTGTGAATTCACTCATGCATCAACGTCCATTGTCAGCTGCTAGTCAGGAAAGCTGAGCGACTTCTTACTCAACTTTCACTCATTCGGGCAGAAATCAGGCATGTTTTCATTGTACTCGTTCTCTGGCATAAATCATTGATTTTTTTAGCATGAGGTGTCATGTAAAAGATAAAAATGTGAACTTTTATGTGGTGTTTGTCCTTTTTAAAAATAAGTACGTTTACAACTCTTAAAACTCACCCAAACTTCAAATTTATGCGCGCAAATTGAATATTGGTAACACCACTTTCCATTGTTCTAATTCAGTCATGCTTGAAGTATGTGCCATAAGTTGCACATCAAATGAAAGAAGAGACACAGAGCTTTCTAGGCATATATATATCATTAATTAAATTATTCATTATGACAGAAAATTTCTGCCATGAAACCCGGTTTCGTTTTTTCTGGGACACGGTGTAGAGGTGAATCCCGCTGATGGTAGCCTTCACAAGAGCGATAGGAGTCGAGATGTAAAACACCACGCGGAACAGACCCAAGGATCCAATTGGTAGAATTAACTAATGGGCATTTCATCCTTTTCTGGAAAATATTCCTGCCTTCGGTGTCACTACAGCAGTAGTGAATGTTTTGATATGACTAAATATTGGTCGTGCATTAATGTAGATAATGGTGCACGCACAATAGAGTCTATTATTCAGAACTCTGGTACAAGGGCGAGTGATCCTACAAAGTTAGGTTGTATGAGAACGCCTTTGTTCAGAAGTGTCCCTGTCAGCAAAGTAGTTGTAGATACGTTACATGTATGTGTTGGAATATGTAAACAACTAGTCAGCCATCTTGTTTCATATCTAAGAACTCAAGACAATATTGTCAGAGTTTCATCGAAGACTGATGTTGAAAAGTGTGGAAACGCTTTTGTAAATTCATTCAAAAAGATGCAAAGATCACAGATTGGAATTTCTTTGTCAAAGATGGCCAGCTACAGTGCAGATCTTTTAGAGGTCCTGAACAAAGAAAGCTCATGAATCTTATTGACCTTGACTCACTCATTCCATCCAAAATAGCAAAATCTGAAAAAACATATGTAAAGAATTCCTGAGCTTCTAAAAATGATGGGACAGGACTCTTGACAGATGATGAGATTGAAATGTTTGAGTCATCAGCTTGGGCATGGGTGTCACTGTATTATGATACATATTGCAGTACAGGTATCACACCTTACGTTCTGGCTTGTCATGTTCCAGAAAGTATGAGACTGCAACGTAATACATTTCTCATTTCTGTCAGCAGGGTCTTGAAAAGACCAACGACTTGGTAACCAAGTGGTACCTTAGGTCCACTAACTTAGGTTCCAACTCGATGGCACAGTTCATTGCCAAATAGCATAGGCTTCAATTCCTGAGACAGAAATTCCTACCTAAACCACAGGTGCCGCCTCCTCCCAGTCAGCTGGAGCGTCCAGTCCAGGTCCAGGTGCCTCCTGTTCAGTCTGTCCATTCTCCCAGTCAGCAAAGGGTCAGCAATGCGTTTGAATCTAGTGAATTTGACCCCATCTACATAGTACATACACGTACGTCATCCTTGATCAGCTGTTCGCAAGTTTTTCAAGCTTTTGACTGCGAGTGCTACGGTACTCCGATTTCAATAAGAGTTGGTTATGTATAATTTTCACATCAGACATAAATGTTGATCTCACAACCATGGTGTCTTCCCAAGACACAGACCGTCCTGGAAGGGATGATTCAGGTTCTGAGATTTCATATTCGGACGCCAAAAATAACCCCCATCAAACAGATGAAGAACTCGCTGATGAGGATGAACAAATCACGAACAATAACGACTCACAATTAGTACTATCAGTAAATAGTGAACTCAATCCTTCTGAAATAAGCCAATTCATATTATCAACCGACAATACTACCCGATCAGAACCTGTGGACCCTACACTAATACGCAATCTATGTCTATTTAATATGTAACATCAAATGCAATAAAGAGAGCGGAGTTTGTATGAAATGCAAATGCATCAATAATAGAATTGACCAAATCAACTTGGAACTAAAGGATTTGGGTTCTGAGATTTTATATTCTGATTTACCCCAGGGCCCAGGTTTACTTGACGAGGGCGAGCAAGGCCTAGAGGGTGAGGAAGGCCAAGCTGCCGGGCCTCGACCCTTCCGCTTCCAGCCAGAAGTAGAGGAGGGAGAGAACGACCCTGCCCCGATGGCTGGCCTGAAGACCCAGAGAGATGTCTTGGCAACAATCGGTGGTGCGAATCAATAATCTTCCATTCTTTCAAATTTCCAATAAAGGAACTAAATACCCTTATTTGTATCTAGTACATTGTACAATTATGAAATGAATTATGAGAGAGATGAAGCGATTGGTGAAAGAGCAACCCTGGCTCTCTTTCCTGGAGATTAGGCACTGGGCCATCCAGATAAGAGGAGGGGGAGGATGCAAATATGGACATGACTGCATACACCAAAGTGGAAAGTTGCCACAAAATAATTTTTTTGAGAGGGCCTTTCATGCCCAGGATAGGAAATAAGTCATACAGGAGTTGAGCAAATAGAAAGGGGGCCAACACACCAGGTGACATTCTGCAGCCAGCTGAAGTTTTGGCCTAACGTCACCTTCTTAAAGATGTCTTCCCACGGATCGAGACGGTGCCGCAGTGTATAGTATATCTTGCAAAGCGAGGCCTACTCTCCAACTCCAAGCTATGCGACAATTACCACATTCTCTGCAACATACAGGTCCATCAAGGCATCGATGGCGTGCTATGGCGAAGCCCGGAATGCACCGAAGGAACTCCATCCGCCGTGGCAGTTTCTTCTCGCAGAGCCACCTGTCACTGAGCCCGCTTATAAGGTTCATCCACCTCTGGAGCGCTGACCATCCCCTTTCTTACATGCAAGAAGAGGCTGAGATTCGTCCTAAAAAACACTGCCGTCAGCTGGGGAAACTTCATTAGGGAAATTAGTAGCCAACATTAAATAAATCACTTCGAGCCACTTGGTGGATTTGAAGACCAGGGGGAGTCCATCTTAGTAGAATTGGACGAGTCTAAATACTTCCACAGGAAGTACCATCGGGGACAATGGCAGGAAGGACACTGGGTGTTCGGGGCCGTAGAGAGGGGGCCTGGGAGGGCCTTGCTGCGTAAGGTGCCCAACCGTACCAGGCAGACATTGGAGCCCATTATCGAGGAATGGTGTCTGTCTGGTATGCGTATCATCGCGGACGGGTGGGTCGCTTACCCGCCATCAACCAGTTGGCGAACGCAGTGTACACGAGTTTGTCGACCAGTTCGACCCGACAATCCACACAAATAACGTCGAAGGCATGTGGATGCATGCCAAGCGGAAGCTGATAAGACAGTTTGGCACTAGCAGGCTCTTGTTTCCCAGCTACTTAGATGAGTACATGTGGAGAAAGAATACCGGCCCAAACAAATACGGGGAGATTCTCAATGGGGGAAACTTATTATTTGGAAGTCCTATCAGGACCAAGTTGTAATGTCCTAAAAGGTCATATCAAAGGGATACAGAGTAGTTGTGGTCAAACGAATTATATTAATCAAATCATGTACCATGCATGAGAGGTAGGTAAAATTACCAATCAAAAAGTCTTTTATTAATCAAACAGAGCTGTTTAACCACAAAAAAGGCACTTAACACATAAGGTTTCACCATTTTTTAATGGTGCAAGTGAGATTTTGTATCGTTAATAAATATTTCACACATTTCAACGGCTGGTTTATATAACATTTCAGCAGTCTCTGAAGAAACTGTTTAACCCTACAGTGGCTGTACAAAAAAAATCTCCTCTTCACAATGCACAGCATCGATGAGGATGTTGATGAGCCCCCACTACAAGAAAGGAAGAATGAAGGCCGTGCCCTGCCGAGGTCTTTTATCTGCATGGTTATCTTTCTCTGCTCAATGGCTGTCAAACCGTCCTCAAGGACTTTCCCCCGGCCCCTCTCTCGCATCTTGGGTTTGGTTGGGGGTGGGTTAGGAACTTTGATCCGAAGGGGAGCTTTCATGGTCCTATGGTCCCAGGTGCGACGTGGAAGCCCATCATTTAATGGAGGCATGATGATGTTATGGATGTGGTGGAGGGAATAGCACGGAATGTTACATCCCAAGGGCAAGAGCAAAGTTAACAACTGTTTTATCATCTGAATTACCATGCATATTGCCATGTTATATCCCAAAATATTACATGGATTTACTAAGTCAGGTGATTAGTAATACCACTTTGGATCGCGACATGGTGATGATGATTCAAGCGTTCAGTTTGGTTTTCTAATAACACAAGAAATGTTTATATTTCATTTTTCAAATATAATTAACAGTGCTATAATGTGGAGTACAAGAAGAGGGACTGGGAAACCACTCTATCTTGCATGAAGAGGGAGGCAGAAGAGGCTATAGGCGCACTCGATGTCAAAGACGCCGCCCATGAGCCAGCAGCAAGGCAAGGGCCCCTTGGCTCCCTGTTGGGTTTGTGTGATAAGTTGCTTAGAGACAGCATAGATGCTAATAAACGTATTGCGGATGAATTCCGAGCCTCCCCGGAGTTTGCAGAAATCACCGCACATATCCAAACAATTACAGAAAAAATGGGTACCTTGCCTACCTTTGAAAATGGTAGGGATGTTGAAACCCTTATCACATGTGAGATGTTGGATAAGCACCGTACGCTTATTCCACACGTGCAAAACCTTGCCGCAGAAAAAAATACAGCTTTGCGAGCGCATATGCAGGCAACATACGCCGAGGATAAATTAAGTGGTCCCTGCCATTACCCAGGAAACCAACTTATTTGTGTATCATAGTGGTATCCCAGTATAAATGCAGTTATATATTATGTCTCAATTATGGGTTTTGCGATTTAAGCTATTTTAGGTGCATAATTTGAGCATTGCTATATGTTACGTTAGTATTTCGTATACTATGATCGTGACAATTATCAAGGGAATGTGCATCACTTTCAATTCCTAACACTCTAGTGAAAAGGTAAATTCCTCTGTACGGTATCTGAAGAACCAAAACATGCACAAAGATGTTGAAGACAATGTCGCTGCATCAGAGAAGAGAGAAAAGGGCGTTTAAAAGTCAGATGGCTGAATCAGAGGATGTCAACAGTGCGCAAACAATTCAGCGGACAAAGGGGGCCTGAAGCCCCTCTACAGAAAGGTAGGGAATACGAACACCGGTTGTTACTGACAAAGCGTCGCACTATTTTTGTAGTATGTGTTGGCCAGGACCAGCCGAGCGTCTCATTTCCAAATCTTTCCAAAGCTCATCACTATGTTGATGTTGGCTGTCAAAATACAGGATTGGCGGCAACTGGGCAACAGTCTGAGAAAACAGGGGAAGAGAGATGGCCGGGAGAAGGAGGAAAAGGCAGCCATTAAGTTATAAACACCTGATGGCATCTGGGGGTGTCACTTTTGTGAAACACCCCCTGGTTACTTAGATTCAATTTGACTAACATCTGTTGTGGAAGGGGTTAAGGTGTCATGGCAAACAATCAACATTTAAGACATTTTTTGTCTGACTCGTCCACATTCCTTCAGATGGTTGTTTATTTTGATAATGCATAGCGTCTTTGACGATTTCACAGGTCAGGATGTGATGCCATGTCTAACAAACTTTTCTTATCTCTTGTCCTACTATTTGCAGAATTCCGACTCACTGATGAGCAGCTGCTCGAAATCAGCATGAAGGTGAGGGGGCACCTGAAACACCTGTTTCAGTTATGTGACAGGAAGGAGGTCGATCGGTCAACCCCAACCCAGCTCCGTGGTGCCCTGATACTGGCGATGGCCTCAACAAACGCTAATCGGGCATCGGAGATCATCGATATGCGGGAGGAGTGGGTGCTGGCTGTAGAGCAAAGTAAAAGTGGCAAGTTTGTCATCATGGGAAGAAAAACATATTTTGAATTACCAAACAATGAAGTCGTGATTAATCCAGATTAAGCTCGAAGCCCCGTCTAAGTCCAGTTTCATGCTTGAGAAGTAGCCCCCAACAACTACTATTATTTGTTTCCCTGTGCAGGTGGCAGCCGACAAAGGAGGCCTGAAGCCCATCTTCGAAAAGGGAAGGGTAGGCAATACGACCGACGGGTGCTATTGCCACAGCGTAGCGCTATTCCTGGAATACGTGTTGGCTAAGACCACCCGGGCTTCGCGCTTCCAGATCTTTCCTAGTCTCGTGACCACACCAACATTGGCAATGAAGATAAAGGAATGGAGGCAACTGGCAAACAGCCTGAGGAAGCAGGGTAGGAAAGATACCCGGGAGACTGAGGAAAAGAGAGTCAGTAAGTTAAAAGCACATGATGACATTATAGGGGTGTCACTTACCTGTCATGGCAAACAAAATCATCTTTGTATCATTAGTAAAAGAAGAAAGACATTTTTCTCATTGGGCAGATTGTTGTTTATTTTCATCATGCACAGGGTCTTTGAACATTTCACCTGGGCAGGATGTAATGCCATGTCTAACAAACGGTTCTTATCTTTTGTCCTTGTCCAGAATTCCGACTCACCGATGCCCAGCTGTTGGAAAACCGTCTACTACACAAAGGCCACGATGTGGCGAAAGCTTGCCTCCAGCTGCAAAGGGGAGCAACAAAAAAGGTCGTTAGAGATTGAAGAAGAGGAATTTGTCAACCAACTCGACATCGACGATGTGAAAAGGATAGCGGAGGGATTGGAAGCATTCTACACAGACAACTTACACAAACTCGTCGACTGTGACGAACGGTCGAGTAAAAATGAAGCGAAACTCTTTATGGATTACTTAATCCTAGAGATTGCTCATCAGAATGGATGCCGAGCATCTGAGCTAATCAACATGACGAAGACCTGGGTGGAAAGGGCTCGCCTAGAGGACACCACCGGGCTCTACGTCATTAAAGTCATCGAGCACAAAACAACATCAACTCACCTACCACAGACTAGTACGCTAATCAACGATGTCCAACCATGATGCCCTGGTTTCAACAAAGAGAAACGGAACGACGCTGTCTTCCTTTCGGCAACATCGGGCGAGTGCATAACCCACAAAAATGCTTGGCAAAGGCCTGTCGAGCATGACGAAGCGACTAAACATCACAAATAAGGTCACCCTAACCAAACTTCGCAAGTGGATCAGCAGATTGGTGAGTACACGCACAATTCAATTACCAAACAAACTAGATGGATCTTCGACTGCGCGCAGTCGAAAATTATGCCTCCGCTATGACGCGATTTTTAATATCAAGCACAAAAAAACGTGCACTGAAAAAACAAATTTTCATATATATTTTGAGTTCTGTGACCTTGACCATAGACCCCAAACTTTGATAGCTACATTGGCTCCCAAGAAAAATTCAGGTACCAAGTTAGATTGAAATCCGACATTCAGTTCTTGAGATTTTGCCATTGCAAGCCATTTTTGCATATACATCGAGTCATGTGACCTTGACCTTTGACCTCATAACCCCCCAAATCTAATCCAATCATTGCCACCCCGATGTGTATGTAACTCATTCCAAGTTTGAAATTGATCTTGAGATATTGCGAGAAGGATGCTTTTTTGCACATATATTGAGTCCTGCGACCTTGACCTTTCACCTCATGAAGCCCAAAATCTATTCAGATCATTGTCACCCCAATGTACGGACGGACGGATGGACGGACGGACAACCCGAAAAACATAATGCCTCCGGCCACTTCGTTGGCGGAGGCATAAAAATCAGCGTGTTATGTTTTGTTTAGGTGATATTTCATTTTTAAAGGAAAGTAGTACATTGTTGTGGTCGGTCTAATAATTCAAGTAGATCAAATTGACCAGAACATCCTGGGCTATGTCATTGAAACAACTTGCAAGGCGTACGCCGTTGCCGACAACGACAAGCCTAATTGCATCCGTGAAATCACAGATGCAATCAACGTCCATTGCCGGAATATGTTCAACAAACATAACAATTTGTAAGGAACATATTCCGTGCAATGGGCCCCCCCCCCCCCCCCCCCCCCCCAAAAGAAGACCACCTCACCTGACACAGCACCGGGAGCCCCAGACGTCCCTCAGAGTCCGGCAATTGACGTGACGGTGTCTCCCGCCACACTAAACGCCGTCCAGTTCCCCCCTCTAGGCCTGAGGGAAAGGACCTGGGGATGCTCAGAAAATTGATGGAGGACACTGAATCTGGCTCCGAGGACCAGGCATCTACATCACCCCCGGCCGGAAATGAGGGCCCGAGTATCCGGCGGGTGCACCGGTAGAGCCTATTCCAAAAGAGTCGATCCTAGAGAACCGATGTGTCAGAGTGGGGGAGCAATCTACACAACGCCACTAGGGGCCGGGAGGAAGTCTGTCGGAGGAGACACAGGAGCGGGAATACGAATATTGGGTGCTCCAGTAGAGCAACAGACTCCAGTATCCAGTCTGTGTCAGTTTATTGAAGCTCCTACAGCTCACCTAGTGGCCTTCTTAACAAAGGTGCTAAATCTGTTATGACCTGCTCGACAAACATTTTATTTATTTGATCAATGTGGGATGCAAGGTGTATCTACCAAAATGAATACAGAAGAGTAGATGAGATACTATTCAAAAGATTGATTCATACAACATTTTTGACTGTCACAAAACAGTCGCAAAATTAACGTAAATCCAACAGTATAATTCCTTCAATTCTTGTTTCTGCTCGTACTGCACATCGGAAAAGGATGTAGAGGATATTTCCCTCACTGACTTATCCTTGGCCGACAATGACATAGAGCTAGAGGACCCAATTAGCTGTAAATGTTCCAGGTCATGCTTCTACGGAGCAGGGAAGAGGAGCTGCCTGTGTAAGAGCGGGAAGAAAAACTGCACAGGAGCCTGCTCGTGTCACCTGACGTAACAACTAACATGTCATTGCAACGAAAATTTGACAGTGTCTTTCTCTTTGTATGATATTTCATTGTCTTGGGCTTTTGAAAGACGAAACAAAGCTTCAGCCTAGACATTCAGTACAGAGAGTGGCCCCTCCCTAAACCAAAAAGTATCACTTTAAAAATGTAATATTTCTTGTTGCCACTACGCAACTCAATTCCCCTTTGTACCAGGCTCAATCATTGGAATAACTTTCAGCCAATCAAATTGCAGATGTCCTTCTCCCTATATAGTCAATCAATAGCAAGTAGCTGCTTGACTTTCAAAGTCATAACAGCAGACTGGCAGAAAAGGGCAATGGAGGAGTAATAAGATAAAGAAATATCGTTTGGGCAAAGTCGTGCAGTGAACATTCTATAAATGTTAAATTCTGCTACATTTGTGATTGTACCCAAGATCATGAAACACTTCAAAAAATGTGTAATGGACTAGAAAATAACAAAATAAAGAAACATATTTCTAAGTAAGCATCAACATACAAATTACACACTAATACAAATCAAAATGCAAAAATATAAATACTGAATACTCTATGTGGACATAACAATAGCAATAATGCAGGATAAAAAACAGAAATCAGTAACCAGACGACTTCTAATTGTTGAGAACGCCTGCACTCGCTATTAAACACATTATGTACATATGGCAATAATGGCATACACTATACCTATTTGATAATCAAGCACAGTGGAACATGTGATTTGCTAGAGATAGTTCCTTTGCACCAATTATAATAAATAAAACCCATTTGTAATTCATTAATAAAAAGCAACTTTTCTATCAGAAAATGTTTTGTTCATCGTTAAGATCTTTTACATGATTTGTGCAATATAACTTCTATTTGAGTCTAAAATCAATTCTAACATAATTCAATTTTGCCACATGGAACAAGCGAAGTGTTGATAGCACGGTTCTTTTTAGAAGTTTATATGACATTTGAATGCATTGCAACAGCAAAGCCCCCAGTCTGTTTTTCTTTAGACGTACAGTCTGCATCAAAAGAAACTAACCACACATACGTTTGTTAATATTTTTTTAATCAATATGGATAACCTCTTTTTATTTAGTTATGCACTGTACACATGACATTTCAAAACATTGCAACAGAAAATCTCCTGTTAATAATCTACCAAACTCTGTTCTCTCTGTGTATTCTCACTGAGCCTTCACATCAGCAGCAGCCATTTAGTTATGTACTATACACATTAAATTTGAATACATTACAATCCCCCCCCCCTCCCCCCAAAGTAATAAGCTACCAAACTCAGTTCTCCCTGTGTCACCTCACTGAGCAGGGTAGGAAATACACAGAGGCTGAGAGCCCTGGCTTCAGCAGCATCCCTGAATCTCCTCACTGAGCCTTGGATTCAGCAGCAGCCTTGCGCTCCCTCACATCCAGGATGCCCATGTTCCTGGAAGCAACAATCAGGTGGATCCCGCTGATGGCAGCCTTCACAAGAGCGATGGGAGTCGAGATGTAAAACACCAGCCGGAACAGGCCCAAGGATCCAACTGGTAGTAATAACAAACATGAGAAATCATTGTTTTATATATTTCAATAAAGGTTTATTCAAAATTACATTTTCCAGCCGAAGCTGAAGTGAACAGTCATTTACAAAGTAAAATACATGATAATAGTTACAATAGTTAACCCTATTAAGGCCGGGCTATTTGAGGTCTTCAGCAGGATCTCGGCCGCGGAGCGGCCGATCGCCGTAACAATTTGCACGCGTGATAAGTGAAGTGTATAGAATACAATGGTAATTTTTTTAAATTTTGAAAAATTCATTAATTTGCATATTTATGGTAATTTATGCAAATAAGTCATGAAATTCATATTTTTACCCATAAATCATATATTCTTCATAATTAAACTCTGGTTTTCACTACATATATTCTTTAGAGCATTTGGAATGATACTACAACAAAAAAAATTGGAAGAGCCCGGTTCTCCCTTTTGTTTTCTATTGTTTTATTAATTTCTTATGTATTTCTTTGTTTTTTTAACTTATGTATTTTATTGTTTTTGTTGTTTATTTTATTTCTAACTATAATTTAACTGTTTTGAACCCCAAAACCAACATATAAAATGTAAACAACACCAAATATCTAATAATACACCTCATTTTATGAAAATTGATATTTCCATATGTTTTGTACAAAAATCACGAAATTTAGCGATTTTCGGGCTGACATGCATAGACAAAAGGTCACGTGACTTTGTAACGGAGGGTCCGATTTTCGAAATTTTTGTTTTAAAACGTGCGCAAGACCTGAAAGAAAAAAGTCACCAAGCAGCGGCGCGTCATCTTGCAGCGTTTTGGAGCAATAAAAAAAATTCCGGAGGGGGGGGCCATTATGGCCCCCCCCCGGCCTTAATAGGGTTAAAATACAGTCATGTACACGTGAACATCCAAATTGAAGTTGTATACCAATAAATATAAATAGCTAAGTAAATGCATCAGTATATTAGGCAAACAAAAAAATATGATTTTTCATATTCTGCCTTTACAGTGTCTATTCTTATTTGTCAATATTAGACTAACATTCTGTAATATTATCAAATTCATTATTAATGAAAACCAACATAAATATGCTAACTATGCTCCTCTACATGCATTTGAAGATCAAAGATGCTCATAATTCATATCTGCTTTTTTTATCAAATTTCAAATTTTAAAACCTCTCTTCCCGTGTGCAGTCAAACCTGTGTAAAGTGGTCAACACATATGATACACTGCACAGAAGAACAATGTTATGACACCTGTCAATAGAAGTCAACTGTCTACAGTCACCACTTTTTTTTTTCCTTTAGGTGGTCGCGAGACACATTTTACTGTACAGTCTGCTTCCCTTCCCATAGATTATTATGATATACATGTAATTGTTTTGTATTAATTTTAAACATGATATAGATTTGGTACGTACCCACTGGTCCCTCCGTGAAGTATAGCAGATAGAGCATGGAGTAGAAGAGCTCATTGCCAGAACACATCACAAACAGGACCGGCTGCAAAGGAGAGGAGTCAAAATAACACTTGTCATTACTTTCATCATTACCAGAACACATCAGCCACGCCCACATTTTTCATCCAATTTTAACCAAATTTGGTGACTTTTCCTAAAATTTTATAGGGAACATTGTGGTATGAAATTTAAAAGTGTCAGATTTTTCCAGTTGCCATGGTAACCACTTTCTGAAAGGCATGTTCGTCAATTTAAGTCCTTTTTTGTTTTCCTTGCACTAAACAAGTAAATCGTGTAAATTTCTGAAGTGTTTTCTCTTTGAAATGTATAAACTGCACAAAAGTAAAGTCACAATATCAGAAAATAGATGTCACATGTTTGTTTTTGTTTTTTCTTTGTTTTTCTTTGTTTTTCAAGATCAAAATGGCGGAAAACAATAGAAATAATAAGAATTATTAAAAAAACTAAGTTTCTCATAATTTTCCAATTTGTTTTCTTCAAAATTTGAATTGAACAACCTTTCCATACACAACCAAAGGTATTGACATGGTATTTTCATCTTCAATTAGTAACAGTATCTAGTAAACTTATATTGAAAGTGATTTTATATATTACATTATATAACACAAAATTAGTGTAATTATGTAAATTCATTGTACTGTCCAGGCATTGACATGAATTAGTTTATTCATATAATCTATATGATCGGTAACAGGTTGCCATGATCTGGAAAAAACAATTTCATGGATATTTATTTTGTTTTTCTTTGTTTTTAAGGACAAAATGTCGCAAAACAATGAATATAATAAGAATTAAGTCATATATAGTTTTTATCTATTTTTATGCTATTTTTGTGATTAAAAAATGCTAATGAGGGTTTCTTATGTTGTCAACAAACATTTTGATATGAAAAAAATCCATTTGGTTTAAGTTTATTGGGTAAAAATTGAAGAAATTGCATACGTAAATTATCATGTACTGTAATGTGTTTGATAAGATGTGTGAAGGTCACCTCCACAATGACTTTGCGAACCTAATGGGCCTCTAAATCCGATCGAATTCCACAGAAATGTCCTGATCTATGTTCCAGAAAATGTAATATTACATGATTATGTTGAAAAGTTAAATTTGCCTACTTAATAACTGTCCATTCGGCGAAAACAGCTCAAAAACTTCTATATTTTGACATTTTCTATGTTTTCTATCATATTATCGTAAATAGCGCCCCCATATGGTGACCTTTGAAAATGTTTATAATTGCAACTTGTAGAGCATGACCTGCTTGACACATGTGCCAAATATGAAAGTGGTTGATTGAATAATAAAGAAATTAGAGAGGGGGGGTCCTATGAGCCCCCCCCCCCCCCCCATTGGGCCTGGGAATGCCAAAATAGTTTGGGCTTGATAGGGTTAAAATCCAATAAGCACAGTATAAAGTAAATGAAGATTAAGAATTTGAGTCCAGTTAATTACAATATCACTGTCTCTTTGTTGCCTAATTGTCACCTGACTGGCTGACACACCCAAATAGAAATTCACCCACAAAAACATATGGTTAAGCAGAAACTCACCCTTGATGTGTAGTAGACAGCCAGGATGGGGTTCTCAGATGGGTCTATCAACTTGTGGCTGGTTCGCCCGCCCATCAACGAACTGTCAAAAGAAACAAAATACAATAATGAAATTGAAAAACAGACAGACAAAAATGAACAGAGTGTACATAGTGGGCTGGATACCATTAACCTGGATGTTGCAAGCCCCTATATCCAAGAGATACCAAAACCAGAACGTCAATGACGTAGCGCTCATCCGGCATCTCGCAACATCAAATCAATCAATCAATCAATCAATCAATCAATCAATAAGAAATTACCATAATTAATTAATGGAGAAAAATTTCAAAATTCTGTGTAGAAGTTTAGTGTACCAAAGTTAGCTCTACCAGATAAAGCAAACCAAATCAAAATCGGTTGAGAAATGAAGAAGCATTTTTTGTGATTTTTGGAATAAATTTCCCTAAATTACCATAATTAATTAATGGAGAAAAATTTCAAAATTCTGTGTAGAAGTTTAGTGTACCAAAGTTAGCTCTACCAGATAAAGCAAACCAAATCAAAATTGGTTGAGAAATGAAGAAGCATTTTTTGTGATTTTTGGAATAAATTTGCATAAATTACCATAATTAATTAATGGAGAAAAATTTCAAAATTCTGTGTAGAAGTTTAGTGTACCAAAGTTAGCTCTACCAGATAAAGCAAACCAAATCAAAATCGGGAGAGAAATAAAGGAGAAGGATTTTTTGTGATTTTTTTGAATAAATTTGCATAAATTACCATAATTAATTAATGGAGAAAAATTTCAAAATTCTGTGTAGAAGTTTAGTGTACCAAAGTTAGCTCTGCCAGATAAAGCAAACCAAATCAAAATCGGTCAAGAAATGAAGAAGCATTTTTTGTGATTTCGAATAAATTTGCATAAATTACCATAGATAATGAATTTCACGATTCTGTGTAGAAGTTTTAAATCCCCCTCCTAGCCCTATCTTATGAAACAATCAGAATCAAAATCGGTTGAAAAATAACGAAGAAGAAGCATTTTGAAAACTGTGGACGGACGGACGGACGGACGGAAGGACGGACGGACGGACGACGGACGCCACGGCATAAGCTCATCGGGCCCTTTGGGCCGGATGAGCTAAAAAGGCTTTATTTTTTTTGGTAAAGTTAGTGTGGCGGCTAATTGGTCCAGAGCAACTCAGTGAGTTGTATAGGGAAGGGAGGGGGGGCGGAGTAGTCAGGGTACAGCACGGACAGGGTCATCATAAGACATTCTGTGGCACAACAACCAATTGAGAATCTGATTTATACAAAACCAGATCAACAAAATAAAGTGGTTATGTAGCAGTCACACCGCCAAACCGAATCCAAACCGAAACCAGACCGAACTTCCACTTTATCGGGTACCGACAAGAGCCCCAATTGGGGTTAGCAGTCACAACAAAAGAGACCGTCAATTTCGATACCACTCCTGACACCAAACCGCTAGCACCCCGAACATCCCCGAATTATTCGGTCTTGTGTCGGTTTGGCAGTGTGACTGCTACATTAAGTTGTGATGAACACTAAGCAATGACCTGTGTAGATGCAGCCACTGACTCGCTATGTCTATGGCCACACTTAGCTGTAATGGGACCATGTAGTCAGGGTACAGCACACACAGGGTCATCATTAGACACATTGAAGCACAACAACCAATTAGCCTCACCTGTGTATGTAGCCAGTGGCTTGCTATGTCTAGGGCAGCGCTGAGCTGTCGGGGGACCATATAGTCAGGGTACAGCACACACAGGGTCATCATAAGACACATTGAAGCAAAACAACCAATTTAGATAAATGGATAGCCTCACCTGTGTAGATGCAGCCAGTGGCTTGCTATGTCTAGGGCAGCACTGAGCTGTAGGGGGACCATGTAGTCAGGGTACAGCACACACAGGGCCATCATTAGACACAGAGTTGCACATCGATCAGTCAGCTGGTCCAGCATGGCTCCAAACTTGGTTCCTGCAAGTTAACAATGCAGAGTATTATTAGCAATTATTTGTATTATTTCTTGTTTTTTCTACAGCCATGTTTTAAGTTTGCAAATTTCATGTAAAATTGAATTATTTTAGACCTGGCTACACCCATGTCCAAGAATTCTATAGGCAGCGCTCGAAATTAACTTTTTTTGCTGGTGGCCCGGTCGGGCCAGTAAAATTAGTATTTTTCCAATTTTGGTGGCCCGAAACCAAAATCTACTGGCCCGAAGAAAATAAAGAAAAACAAGAAAAAAGGAGAAAATTCATAGCACATTCAAAACTGTGGAAGTGGGAAATTCACTGTTATTATACAAATTTTACCTCAACATTCGGTGTAAATGTCATGTGAAAATCTCAGACAAATAACATGTTTTTAAATTGTGGTATTTTAAGCTAATAATTTGAAGTCAAAAAGCCCAATTCTTTGTAAACATCGGCTGCAAACTTGACAAGTCACCGATCATACTGCACTGTATCTGATTTCGAATACGGCGAACATAATTTGTTGAGTTTGACATGCATAACAAATGTGATTGATAAAGGAAATTTGTACTTATATATCAGTCTTTTAATCTCACAATTCCTTAGAATATTGTATTGAAACCTGTCCTGAATGACACATTTTTCAAATTGTGGTGCTATATTTGTAAAACAGTTAGTCAAACATTTATAAATTCTTCGTAAACTTACGGACACAGACAAGACGAAACCCGACAAGACGTAGACAATGCAGACACAACATATACATGAACATGGGCTATGTTGAATTTTACATGCGAACCAAATTTGATCGATTATTAAAATATCCTCTCACATTTCAGACTTTTAACCTCACTTTTCGATGGATTATTGTTTATAAACCTCACAAAAATTAAATATTTTCAAATTGTGGGTTTCTGTTGTTGAAATGTTGGTGTCAAACATTGATGAATTGATCGTAACTTTCTCGATCTCACTGCCGAAGCACATATTCCATATATGGAAATTGGAATGCTCCATTCACAAAACGGGGGTGTGGGAATAAACAGAATGGAAAACAACACAAATTAAACTTTTACAAATCGGACATTTCTCAAAATTTATTTCCGCAAGTACTATAGCAAATATTATTCTTGATACTTCCTATCATTTATTCAAGTTTTATATACAAACTGAACTGATAACAGAATTAATTTGATACCCTTCTACCAACCAAAAAAATACACGGGGGCAAAGGGCGATTCGCCCCCGATACCTTTAAAATCGCCCCCGTGAGCTAAGGCACGGGGGCGGAAAAAAATTTTGTTTACATCTTTTTGCATGATCGGAAAGCGCCAGAAACGTATCAAACATGGCATAATCAGATAGATCACATCATGATAATCATTTATTAGACCCTTGAGCAGTGAAAACGATATAAAAAAAAAAAAAAGAGCCCCCGTGAGCCCCAAAATAGCCCTCGTGAATAATTTCACGAGGGCGTTTTTTTCCCTCAAAATTTTCAAAATCGCCCTCGTGAAAAAAAAAGTATTTTTTTGGTTGCCTTCTACCTATCCCAAGTGGAACATGCTGTATGGGGGGTGGGGCAGAAACAGTGCTAATTATAATAATTTGCGTCTTTACTGAGCTAGCTGTCTGCAGAAGAAGAAAAAATCGCACAAAACTGATCATTATTGAGCTCTCTTTCCTTTCTTTTTAAACCACAAATCAAGTATTTTCTGTGAGGTATCAAATTTGCAATAAGTACCATAATATTGTGCTCAATTGTTTCAAACATTTGGAGGCCCGATCGGGCCAGCAAACATTGGAAATATGAGTTTTTTACTGGCCCGACAGCAATTTTTGGTGGCCCCGGGCCATCGGGCCTGTGCTAATTTCGAGCGTTGCTATAGGGGTGTATTGTATGAAAAAGACCTTTTCAAAGTCAGGATTAGAGCCTATTCAGACTCTGGCTCACCACTGTTAAATAGACCTGCTAATCCCCATACAATGGCCATGTTGCAGAAAGAGATAAATCAAATTGGTTGAAACGCAGAAAATGTCTCTCTCTGCAACAGGGCCTAGGTGGAGATGTTTTCTTGAATAAAATCTTTCAAGTTCAAATTATTGCAAACTTGTACTATCAATTATGAAAGCAAATATCTACAGGTATCCCTTTGTAATTAATTTAATGTTTCTATGCAACAGAAATTCATGCAATAGTAACATGATTTGCAATTGTAAACATTCAACCCTGATTATTTCCAACTAAACCAAACACAAAAACAATGCTGTTTGATATTCCACTCATTTTGATTTTGAATGGCACTTGTTTTTAAATGCATTAATTGCAATAAAAAAACAGTGCAATTTGAAATTTCACAAACCATAAATAATGCATTAAGCAAATGTGATGATTCACAGAAATGGACAGGCATGCGCAAGTTCTTGTGACTTTTGAAATTAGGTCATTTGTCTTTAATCTAAGCTCTTTCATAGCATGAAGAGATAAGTATCTCTGATTTTCACACATAGTGTACGAAACAACTGTAGAAATATTGTGGTAAGATCAAATCTTAAACAATCATTGGTTATAAAAATTATGAGCAGTTGTCTAGAGGGTAGTTACTGTTTGTGTTTGGTATAGTTGGAAAGAATCAGGTTTGAATTTGTACAGATTGCAAATCATGTTAATATTGCATGAATTTCTGATGCATAGAAACATTAAATTCATTGAAAAGGGATACCTGTAGATATTTGCTTTCATAATTGATGTACAAGTTTGCAATTTGAACTTAAAAGATTTTATTCAAGAAAAGATCTCCACCTAGGCCCTGTTGCAGAGAGAGACATTTTCTGCATTTCAACCAATCAGATGTGTGCATTTAGAACATTTGATCTGACTCACAATTGATTTATCTCTTTCTGCAAGAGGGCCATTGTCAGGTTGGAAACATGTGGTATCATTAGAATGTCATTTGTCTGGATTGCTATTGTATGGGGATTAGCAGGTCTATTTAACAGTGGTGAGCCAGAGTCTGAATAGGCTCTAATCCTGACTTTGAAAAGGTCTTTTTCATACAATACACCCCTATAGAATTCTTGGACATGGGTGTAGGTCTAAAATAATTCAATTTTACATGGAATTTGCAAACTTAAAACAAGGCTGTAGAAAAAACAAGAAATAATACATCTCCAATTCTTTCATATGTTGTAGATATTATATCAAGCCAAGATTTAAGCCAAAAAAATTCTCAAGATTATTTGATCCACGAGGTGAAACGGAAGGTCGAAGCCTAAGGTCAAAGGTTATCGTATCCAAACTCGCTCATGCATGAAAACAAATGGCATAAATGGATTGCATATAACATCCCCAGTCCAATGACACCATTAAAAAATAAATTGACCCAACGGTTAACGGACAATGGCGATTTGAAAAACAGTGCCCACGCCCATTTTTGACAAAACTACCCCCGAAGAATCGACCATAGCGCCAAAACCGTTGGGCGGATTGGGCTAAAACTTAAATCTTTGCGCTTTGAAAGGTTGAAATATCATACATACCAAATATTAGCAAATTTGATGGGGGTACGATGAAAATTTTCACTTTTTTTGGGTGATTTGACATGGAATGACCCATGGATAGCTTGTATGAGGGAGAGACCTAGCTATGGGAACCAATGGGCTATGTACAAACTCTTTGGGGATTTCCGAACCTTGAAGAGAATGTGTAAACATGTACCTTGATTAAGTTTCCTTGCATAGTAGCCATCAAAAGCATCGAGGAAAGAGCCCAGGAGATAGAGGGTGAAGGCCAGCTGGTAGCAGCTCTTCATGAAGAACAGGGACAGGATCGTAAAGATGATGCGGAAATATCCTGCAGGGAAGAGAAGGAAATGTAAACAAGATCAAAAACAATTTGATTGGCATCCAGAATTTACGGAGGGTTCAAGCCCATATAATCTACATTCTACAATGCTGAAGGTCATACCAAGGTATATAGACAATACCTGGCTTGGCCTGTCAGCAATACATGCAGGCTTTCAAGTGGGCCTAACTGGAAAAGTAGGAGAAAATAGGTGCAATTTTTCCTAAAAAGTAGGACAAAAGTAGAACATTAGAGGCATAAAGTAGGATAAAAGTAGGATGTGTGGGGTTTTCGGAGTAGTTTTCATTGCTACTTACCATTACTCTTGATCTTATATCTTGGTCTGTACAATAAGCGTTGATTTCTTCTCGCCAAAGACAGTCTCAGAACTCACATAAAATTTGAATTCTATCATTTCACACAATTCTCGCTAGTACAAGTTCTGAACCAACAACTCCTCCGCAAAACTGCTACAGACCGGAAGAGGAGAGAAGGAATCTTCTTGGCCAGAGTGTGAGCAGGATCCAAAAACAGGCACATGAAGACAAACTTAAAATCTTATCAAAGAAACGGCAGGACTCCCATAAACATACTGGCTCCCCCACCAAACGCAAATGCACCGAACCATACATTCCTGACTTAGTTGGAAAACAGGTCGAGCAGCTTTACGAAGATGAGACAACAGGAGCAGAAGATTGGTACGTCGGAACAGTTCTTCGAAGAGTGAGCGACAAGAGGGTGAAGAATCCACTGAAAGTTCTCTACGAAATTCATTACCAGAATATTTGATTGTTGAAACACCCAGACAGGTTTCAAAATTGAATATTAGTAACATTAATGTTGGAAATTCTGTCGTTTTTAAAATTGTGCGATTTTGTATAAAGCAATGCATGGTCAAGGCCGCAAGTTATATAATTATATAATTACTTTCGTTGCAATCACATTCTCAATATAATTTGAGAAGCTCACGTGATACACTCCTCTTGGAGTTACCCAAATTTTCTGCCAAAACAATGATAACTTTGGGAGATCGTCCATTTGTTTGTGTCGCCCTGAAGGCTTGCTATGGAACAGCTTTATTTGAGAATAATTGAAACTATTGATACGTCTACGTTAAAAACCCATTTGTTTTACATGTAGCAGGCCTTTCCATAAGACTATTTGTACGTTCTGGTTTTGTTTGTTTTTGTTTACTTAAAAAGGAGCTTTTTTAAGCGCAGTAGAGTATATATTTTTAGTAACTGCGCTATACAAATGTTTGTATTATTATTATTATTATTAGGCGACCATGCAGAAATTAACTTGGCGGAGGATTACCTAAATGGGGAACTTTGTCTGCTTAATGGGACATCACAAGAATAAAACTTGGCTTGAAATAAAAACACTTAGGTAGTGAGGCATATCAAACTGAAAGCAACATGATTGAAATTTCTCTAAGATGCTTTTACTATGATATCATTTTGAGGAGTCTCTTTAGTATCACAAAAAAAGAATATTCAGCTGAGTGATATATACATTTTTGTTTCCCGTAAGAAATACAGAATTTAAGAAAATGTAATTAATTAAGTCATTAAGTCCTTTTATATGCTTGGTTCCCATAGCAACCATACATTTCACGACATATTTTAAATCAGAACTTATTTACTCATGCTCTGCTTGGACATACATGTTGTTCTTGGACTAATTTGGTTGTACCAAGGCAGGTTTTTGTTCTTCGTTTTTCTTCTTTATTTTCCTTTATCTTTCTGGATTTTCTTTGTTTCTCTTTGTTCGTTTTCATGGCAACGCTGCACTTATTAAGATTATTGGTATGAAAAGATATATCTGCCATTACTTAGGAATGCAAGGCGTTTCAGATCACATTTTGCAATGAGAAAGGTGATAGTGATACATTACATGTACTTTGTTTATATTCTTTAATTTTCTTAGTTTTTTTGGTTTTCTTTGTTTTTCTTTGTTTGTTACCATGGCAACAGGACATTTGATGAAATTCTTCTTCTTCTTCTTGTAGTTGTATAGTCTGCCTCCTTCAACTTGAAGATTCTTGCAAACTTTGTGTGTGTATACGTGACGTGCATAGTACATATTCTTAAAATATCCCACAAGTCCCATAACTCATTTACAAACGAAAACAAAAATAAAATAAATAATTTAACGTATTTACAACTACAAGTTCAGAAAGGACTGTATTCAGAACAATCTTAGCTTGTAATTAGTTGTATCTAAACATTGGTTTGCCATTATTTCGGGATGCAAGGTGATTAATTTTACTATTTTGTGATAAAAAAGGACAATAAAAGGTGATATTTCATTTATTTTCTTCTTTTTTGTTTCCATGGCAAAGCTATTGATAATTTTAAGTTTGTAAGAAATTTTTTTTTTGAAGTTGAAGAAGAATTAAGGACGTCATTTTTCAATTTTCAACTGAAAACAAAAAATATTTGTTTGATATCATGATATGGCACATACATAATCATCATCATGGACATGGTAAGATTATACGTGAGTGTGGTTGTAAACTTGTATCCATATCCGGCTGTATGCAGGCCCCCCCCCCCCCCCCCCAACTCAAAATGGAAGTTGGCCAAATTTTTAATGAAGAGAAGTACTGATTTTGATGTTAATTATACTGGCTGCCAAGGTAATAATAGCGTAAATTCATTCATAACAATGCGCGGACGCGAACTTCACAATTACCACGCACAAATTTATGGTTAGCCTCTGTTATGACTGCGCAATTATTAAATTAACTAAGAGGAGGCGTCAAAATGATCACTATCGTCCTACAGCGGGATCCCGCATGGGACGATTAGAGCGCGTATTTGTATTCGAACCTGCGGGTTTGATCGTTCCTAGCGGTACGCTGCGGCGTCCCGATCAGCTGTCACCAGCTGTGGGAGGAATTCGTCCCGACGCGGCGGAACTCAACGTATGTTTTTTACACAAACTCAATGCAAACAAATCTGGGTAGCGTTAAATACATACCTTGTTTCAAAAATAGCTAGAGTTAGTTGCGTCAGCTGTCGATGTTATGTCATCAGATTCTGAGGGATCACACTAACAACATCAACAGGCCAGGTCCAGGCGGCATAGTAGCGGCGCTAGGCGCTAGACAAATTGTGTACGTCCAATTACTATCATAAGCACGTGAAACCACCGAAGTACGGTGGCGGGGCCCTAGGTGCGGCCTCTCGCGGCGGAACGATATCGTTCCCCCGCGGTAAGACCATGCATGTACATTCCCGTCCTCCTGCAGGGGACTGGTGGAAACAAATCGGTTTCAAGCGTGCTGCGGTATACTGCGGCCCGCCGATCGGCCAGGTGCGGGATCCTGCAGCGGGACGGGAGTGATCATTTTGATGCCACCCCTAAATGAAATCGCGTAACTATTAATACTGCGCGTAACTAAAATAATAGAGATGAATTAAAATACTTAGCGTCTTTGGTATTATGAAGCGCAATTTTGCTGAGAAGTGCGTGTTTAAAGGGATAGTTGAGTTCTGGTAAGGAGAGTACAGTTTTGGTGAAACTGAATTTTAGTAACCAAAACCTACATCATTGCATTACAAACTAATAGTTATAACTAGAAAGGAACGCAAAATTCCAAATGACGTAGTAAAGATCATGTTATCATTAAACTAGATGGATCTTCGATTGCGCGCAATCGAATATTATGCCTCCGCTATCACGCGATTTTAATATCAAGCCCATATTAACATGCACTGATTTAATTTTTAAAAATATTTTTCATATATTTTGAGTCCTGTGACCTTGACCATATGACCCTAATCTTTGATGGCTCCCTAAAAAACATTCAGGTACCAAGTTTGATTGAAATCTGACATTTAGTTCTTGAGATTTTGGCATTGGGCAAGTCCAAGGTAATTGGTCCCAAGGGGGTGAATTTTCATCTTCACCCAATCAAGTGACACTTGATATCATTTTAAAGCTAAGATATTGAATTTTAATAATTTGAAAACAAAAATTTAAAGCGTGTCTCCAATAAGTAGTAATAATCAAATATATTTGCATAATATGTAAATCAGCATAACGCGTGGGACATCTGAATTAAAGACAAATCTAATCATATTTAAAATACCTGTAATAATTCTTTATTTATTACTGGCTTGACCTGAAGTCATTACAAGAAGGTAGTTGGATTATGATTTTCAGCTTGTTATCTCAATTAATATGCAAATTAGATGCGTTCCCAAATTAGCATGTCCCACGCGTTATATTTTTACATCCTATTGTTTTGATTTCTCCTTAATCGAGAGGTTTATTTTTCTGAAACTCTACAAAGTTCTAATTTACCTTGGGGGACATCCATAACATAGCAACAAAAGTTAATGACATTTATCTTATTAGCATAATTCTACAATTAGATTTTGTCACGCGTGGGACATTTTGTAACGCGTGGGACAATCTGTACAGTAAAGCAATGGGTTTTTTAAAATCTTGTTTTGGCCAATTGGCAAATACACGATAATTTCGCAACGCACAAAGATATTGGCCCGCAACTTTACAAGTATTTTCTCTGAAGTCTTGCGCAACTTTTAAGACCAAATTTATGACGAACAACTATACCCTCACAAAGTCACATGACTTTTTCAAGTGGAAGTCATTCCAGAAATTGCATGATTTTGTGATTTATGTACAAATCCTATGGAAAATAGTGTTTTTTCATCAATTTATAAAAACTCAATTATTTCTCATTGTAATCACTGCAAATAAATAGTTTTAGGCCAATAACTGTTTGACAATGGTGAATAATTGATTTCATTAAAAAAAAGATGTAAAAATGGAAGTTGAAAAACAAAGAAATACATAAGAATTTCCCAAAACAAAGAAATACATAAGGAAAAAATTAGGTTTTGCAACTTAAAAAAAAAAATATTGTTAAGAAATGACATAAAGAACACTTTTGCAAAAAATTAGTATTTTCCAAGCTCAAATACTTGAAATATCTATAATAAGGGCACATTTGGTGGCGGGCCTATGTAAAACGCATGGCAGAAAAATGTCCCACGCGTTGCATGTCCCACGCGTGACAATGCAATTTTTTTTCAAATCGACCCTGTGTGAAACTCTTAAGTTTTGAGATGATGAAATTTCATATATTGGTAGAGCACAAGATGCACATTAAGACCATACCAAATATGTTTTGAAATTGTATATAAATTCAGAGGAATTCACATTCAAATTCAAAGTTTAAAAATACCAACTTTCTCTGGTCCCACGCGTGATGCTAGCATAAAGTCGCATAAATTATTTATGCATGGAGGATTTCAATTTTTTTTTTGGGCATTTGATAAAATTTGCTCCACAGTATCTAAAATGTAAAACAAATTGGTGTTTCAATATTTCTTATAAGAGTAAGCACTCTTTTTCGCTCTGATGTCCCACGCGTTATGCCTACAAAATAGCTTGGACTTGCCCCATTACAAGCTTTTTTGCATACGTATAATAAGTCCCGTGACCTTGACCTCAACCTCATGACCCCAACATTTTATGGCTACCTTGACTCTTTATGATACATTCAGGTACCGAGTTTGATTGAAATCTGACATTCAGTTCTTGAAATTTTGCCATTACAAGCCATTTTCGCATACATATTGAGTCCTGTGACGATTGACCTTTGACCACATGACCCCCCAAATCTAATCAGATCAGTGGCACCCGGATATGTACACTCATACCAAGTTTGAAATTGATCCGTCAACCGGTTCTTGAGATATCGCAAGTACGAGGCATTTTTGCACATACATTGAGTCCTGTGACCTTGGACCTCATGAACCCCAAAATCTAATCAGATCATTGCTACCCCAATATCTACACTAATACCAAGTTTGAATTTGATCCGTCAACCAGTTCTTGAGATATCGCGAGAACGACGCATTTTTGCATATATTGAGGCCTGTGACCTTGACCTTTGACCTCATGACCCCTAAAATCTAATCAGATCATTGTCACCCCAATATGTACACTCATACCAAGTTTGAAATTGATCCGTCACTTGGTTCTTGAGATATCGCGAGAACGAAAACGGGACGGACGGACGTACGTACGGACGGACGGACGGACAACCCGAAAACATAATGCCTCTGGCCACTTCGTTGGCGGAGGCATAAAAAGAGCTGTTAAAACGTAAGAGGGTGCTCTCTAAACACTCATCGGTTTCAACCATTTTGAATAAACTATTGTGCATGTGATGTTTTGTTGAAATAGTGATTAGATAGAGAAATAACCAACTACTAACATACCTATTTTGTAACTTTTTGAAAAGAGGAAGCATTTTTTTGAATTTTTAACGGCTGGTTCAAAATTCTCTAATAAATCTGGGGCCCCAGCTTTATTACAAATTGTTATATTTATGGATATTTCAGCCGTTTCTGAACCGATTTTGATCAAATAAAGTTTATTCTGTCACTAAAATATTATGCTCTTTCAAATTTTACACTCAGTTTTTCATTATCTCACAAAAAAATTATTATGTGTAGCGCCCTCTCTACCAAAACTCAACTATCTCTTTAAATGCCATGGCAACTGCAACACAAATGAGTGCGCAATGCGTAATTACTTTAGCTTTTTGCGTAATGTGTTATTTTATCCAATTAACCCACTTCTGGAAATTTATAGCGGGACTTCACGAGCAGCTAGCTATGCCGTTAGCTACCGGTGACTTGAACGTACCGTACTCCTGTCGTACGTGCTCGCGCGCGCCGTACCGGTTACATCCATAGCTGAAGCGATGTATGGTGGCTCTAAATGTGGAACTAAACAAAAACACGATCATACGGCCACCCGCTTGATCAACTGATTACGTTTCAGATTTATAGCCACCATACATATGGACGTAACCGGTACGGAGTGCGCAGGAGTACGGTACTCTCTCCACGTTCATGTCACCGCTAGCTAACGGCATAGCTGCTCGTGAAGTCCCACTATTTTGATTCTTGCGACCGCGAAGCTGGTGCCGCGACGCTTTCAAAACCATCGATTAAAGTCGCCAAAAAAAGGGCTTAAATGTTGACCAAAATATTACAACAGACCATCGAGGGATAAGGACAAAGTGCAGTGAGTAATAAGAACTAATTTAGTTGAGTTTGAAGACAAATAAAGCATTGGGAAAAAAAGAAAAAAAAGAGGTACGGGAAAAAAAGAAAGAAAAGGGGTACGAAACCACATTAGCGCCCTTTTTTGTATATGATGTCATAAATGGTACCCTGGGGTACCCAACGAATATCCGCCATTTTGTTCAATTATTTATTTTTTAGGGCTGTACCGGGGTATAGCGTGCATACAAGCGCGCGCTGCACTGCATACACAACGCAATACGGTTGTGCTTCGAGTGGACACAAGATGGCGCTACACAACGCGGTACCCCGGGGTACCGCGTGTGTCATCATATATCATATTATGGAGGTGGAATAATCAAGCAAATTAAATGGAAATGGTTCCAGTAGAACATATTTCTTTTCATCGAAAGGCTGCACAAAATGCTCCTTTATTCGACCTACCCTTCAAATTTACTTTTGGATCGCGCAATCTCCGTAGAAAGCTTGACAATGCCGCGCGTGCTAACATGCTATTGCGCGCAAAATGTTTGCATCATCACACTGCCATTGAAATGCGTGTTACAGTTTGCTACACGGGGATACGTGTTAAGTCAATGGCAGGGTGGCCCTAAGTATTGACATGCGAAGTTTGGATACTACCGTACTCGGTGAAGAAGCTCTTGCGGGTATGACATGGTCACAGAATCGGGCCAATATAACATGAATTGTGAGTTTAAATCAAAAATGTTTTAGATAAATCGAAAATGTTTTAGATAAATCGAATCCTCAGAATAGAGGGAGTGTTTTAATGCATGTTTCATTAAAGGGGTATTCCGGGCCTGATAAAACCATTCGTTATTTGAATAAGCAGAACAAGAGGAATAATTGGTGAAAATTGTATTGAAATCGGACAAGAAACACGGGAGTTATACCTATTTGAACATCATGTAGTAATGAGCGATCGTTTCAAAATTGCCGCCATATGCAGCATCATTCACGAGCAACTCGCCATGGCTTTAGTACATGAAAATACACTTATTTCTCATTTTCGTTGCTAAAAAATAAATTTTCTCTGCTTGTTTTCACGAATTCATAGAAGAATATCGATGGGCCAACCTCATTGGAATTTGTAAGCTCATAAATTTTCATTGTTATGAAGAAAATTTAAATTTTGTAAAATTTCCATGTAGAAGTCAAAATGGCTGCAGCTCGCAAGTGACGTCACGTTCGATAGCAATTGTGAACGATACTAAAAATCGGAGCAAAGTTCATCCTGTCATAACTTTTTTATTGCTCTACCGTTTTGGCTCAGATTTTCGATTATGATTCTTCATATTCACCTCATTTTATAGCAAACATCACATTTCTGGGGTGGAATTCCCCTTTAAGATTACAGTAATTTTGTTGATCCTACGACACTTTGAAAAAGTTCGAAATTTTTGTGCGCGAAGTTACGATACACCTTCATACAAAATAAAGCCTTCAAAATACTTCAGATAGTGCAAAGTCTGGATCCCGCACCCGTATGACTATGGTAGGTGTATGATTGAGTGACCCCCACATCGGCACACTAAAACATTTCCGACAGTTTAAGACTTAAAAATTGTACAAATTTCTTGAAATTGTACTCACACATTGAGAAAATAGTGCAGATTCCGATGCGATGATCAGATTTGCGATGTATTAATTATATTTTGAGATAGCGCCTTCGAACGCTCGCGTGGTTTTTTGGCTTCACAAGTTCGAAGTGTTTTTAATACCGGCACCCCCTCAACCCTCGTTGACAATGCACGCAACTCCAAATTTCTTGTGCGATGTTAATTTTATTGGCATCATTTCACAAATTTACTCGTAGCGGACGATCTACGCATTATTTCTCCTCAAAATTTCGACCAGTTTAGTTTTTAAGGGTAGCGCGCATCATCACATTCGCGATTTTTCACAACACGCGCAAAAACAAATATTACGCGGTGTGCCGATATTAAAAACAGTGCCGATGTGTAGTATGAAAGTGTATCCTAACTTCGCGCACGAAAATTTAGGATTTTTTCAAAGTGGCTTAGGATCAAGAAAATTACAGTAATCTCAATAAAACAATAATAAATTACCCCTCAAATTCTGAGGATTCGATTTATCTTGAACAATTTTATTTAAACTCACAATTCGTGGTGTTAATGACCCGATTCCGTGACTATGTCATATCAGCAAGAGCTTCTTCACCGAGTACGGTAGTCTCCATACTTCGCGCATAATACATAGGGCACCCTGCCATTGACTTAACACGTATCCCGTGTAGCAAACCGTAACACGCATTTCAATGGCAGTGTGATGATGCAAACATTTTGCGCGCATTAGCATCTTAGGCCACGCGCAGCGTTGTCAAGCTATCTACGGAGATTGCGCGATCCGAAAGTAAATTTGAAGGGTAGGTCGAATAAAGGAGCATTTTGCGCAGCCTTTCGATGACAACAAATGTGACCTTACACCACAAAACGACCAATAAGTCGGGAAAAATGATTTTGCTGATTTTCACATGACATTAAAGTTGAAGTGATTACCTTTAAAATGGTATATAATTTGTCTTACTCGGACTAAGGAAACCCTCTCAAAATGAGCGCCAAAGATTTGGAACATGACTGAAGCATTTTTAAAATTAGGGAGAAATGGGCCGCTTAAAAGATCGTTGTCCATTCAAGCACTGTAATCTGATCATTTTTATTCGATGAAAAATCATATTCAAACATGATTTCTGATGCTCAAAATTGAACAGTATGTAGAATCAGATACCATTATTCAGAAAATATAAAAATTCTAAATCTCACATTTTGGACGAAATTTGACTATTTTAGCTAATAACAGAGAACCAATCACGGCGACATAACGGTTGTTTTGTGGTGTAAGGTCACAAATATGTTCTACTGGAATGATTTCCGTCTAATTTGCTTGATACTTCCTCCTCCATAACTTTGTTGGAACACCAAAGTTGTGATTTACAAAAAAAGACCACAAAAAGTATTTCTTCAGAAATATTGCTCTTCATTTGCCAATTTTTTGGTTGATGAGTAATTGATGTGTGCTCTTTCAGTTGACATTGAAAATTTCTGTCGCCGTGTCCGTGTTCTAATTTTTGCGTATCTCGCCTATGATCCGCGAAGTTGGGATACGCACGAAGTTAAGATACCTGTCCATACACCTACCATACTACACATCGGCACTGTTTTTAATATCGGCACCCCGCGTAATATTTCTTGTTTTTGGAATTTTGCGCGTGTTGTAAAAAATCGCGCATGAGATGATGCGCGCTACCCTTAGAAACTGAACTGGTCGAAATTTAGAGGAGAAATAATGCGTAGATCGTCCGCTACGAGTAATACAAGTAAATACGATAAATAATACAGACATCGCACAAGAAATTTTGAGTTGCGTGCATTGTCAAATGAGGTGACGCGTGACGGTGTGGCGATATCTCAAAATATATTTAATATATCGCAAATCTGATCATCGCATCGGAATCTGCACTATTTTTTCAATGTGTGAGTACAATTTCAAGAAATTTTAATGATTTTTAACTGTCGGAAATGTTTTAGGGTGCGTAATCTTCAGTCATGAAGTCTGCACTGCCAATGGCCAAGGAAGAAGAAGAAGAAGGGCAATTCCAAGCAAACATTGACATAAGCACCCATTTTTCAAATTCGTCGAATCATAACATATTTGGTATCAAATTAAAGCTTAAAGATCAAACTATTCAAAAACGCATTTTGTTCAAAAAAAATGTTGCCGTAAACTATTATTTCATAGGAATTAATTAGCATAAATTAATTTTCAATTATTTTCACAAAATATACTTGTAAATATTAAGCTTAAAAGAGCTGCAAAAATAGGTTTTCATAACATTTTCTTTCAGTGTTGGTAAGAACATTACTTCAATTTATCAGATAAATATCTATTTCGGCATTTTCGCTCTTTGTTCTGCTTCAGTGACTGTTTCATTTATAGTCATCTATATATGTCACGCTGTTACCCTAAAAACAGGTATTTTTAATATTTCTGGAAAAATATGAATGGGAATGAAATTATTTTTTGTTTCTTCTTCATTCACCCATAGAGCTATATTATGGATGCTAAATAGCAGCATTATCTTTTACCACTAATAAATCTAAGCAATATCAATTTGGTCACGCTGTTACTTTTTGGGTAACAGCGTGACGCAACCTACTTTTTTTTGCAATATCTCAAGAATCGTTGGATGGATTCTGTTCAAACTTTGTACAAGACATGTATTCAGAGGTATGGATTATCTGATACATTTTGGGGCCATGAGGTCAAAGGTCAAAGGTCACAGCTAATTAATATGCAAAAAATATATTATTCTCAAGATATTTCAAGAATCCTTGAAGGATGACATGATAATTAATACTGCTATGCGTTCAGTGAAGTAGATGACCTGATTATAGAATTTGGTCATGGGGTCAAAGGTCAAATTATTGTAGTTTATTTTTTATCTCACAAAAAAATGCCAGAATTAATGTTAGAAAGAGTACTGTAGATAAAAGAAAATTCTATGAAAATGTTTGGAGCACAGGTCAAAGGTCACTCGGATAATTACCAATTCAAACACAAAAACTTACTGACATTGAAATCATGTTACATGTAACAAATCACTTGTAGATATGCACTGTGCCGACATAAAATTAAACATTTGTATGCTAATTTGAGAAATAAGGTCAAAGGTCAGATGTCAAAGTTCTAATATTTCATTGTTGCAATTAAGTTTGTATTTTGGGTTTGATATTTGATGGTTCCTCAAACTAAATTCTGAAAAAGATAAGAATTTCAGTTTTGTCCAAAACATTTTTGATCAATAGAGGGCGCTAGGCTGCAAATTTGTGTCATGCGAACCATCATTTCAGAGCATCTGGGTTAACTTATATTACCCATTCATCTAGTTCTGTATACATAGAATCTGGATGACTACATCAAAATTATATAATCTTATTCATCTTATCAATATCTCCCTATTTATATAACATGTACAATTCAGAGGTCACGCTGTTACCGTCACGCTGTTACCGTGCACAGATACGTTTATGATATCATATTTACTATGAACATGTCATTGGATTTGTTCTACATTTTTATTTGGATGTTCTAGCTTGATGTCTAGTAGTAGTACAAAGAATCAATGTGACAAAATTGCAAAATGTTCCTGTAGTTCAGTTTGCTTAGTTTCTTACCATGTAAGAAACCCATGTCTTTTTGCCGTCACGCTGTTACCGCAGATATTGATATTCATAATTCATAATTTAGTGGGAATTTGGATTTTCTTTCCTATTGTAAATAAATGGTAGGATAGTGGGAACAGTCAACAGATGCATATAAAAATTTGGTTCTGGACATTTTTATTTTGTGAGTTATTTAGACTTTCATCGTGAGAAACACCCTCCTACCGTCACGCTGTTACCTTGGAATTGCCCAGAAGAAGAAGGGTGACGATGCGGGGGGTCACTCAATCATACATACTGTTGACTGTCGCAGGCAATGCGTATACAATGCATGGCTGCGTGACTATTCTTGATACGCCAAAACATGCATTGTCTAGGTACTCTGTGCGACCCGGAAAGTGTATGCATGACGTGTGGTCAAGAGTCTCGGCTCACTTACCAATGATATTTGGCACGAAAAGGAAGATGTTTTCCTCCATATCTGATGTTCTGTCAATCGCTGCAGTGCCAGTGATGACTGATGGTTTTCAAAGGCAACAATTGTCTTTATCTGTTCAGTTAAGCAGTCAGTTACGCGTCTGTTCCGTTAGATCTAGTGCCAATTCCCCGCCAATTCTCACTAATGTTTTCGAAGCTGAGCAGAAATAGTATAACCAGTGTCCACGTCACGCGCGCCGAACGAAATCGACGCCGCGCCGATCGATATATGTGTGCGCGCGATAAAATATCGCCGATATGCCGTTGCGAATTGCACGTGTACTATATGGGCGTGTAATACATCGGCACTGTTTTTAATATCGGCACCCCGCGTAATATTTGTTTTTGCGCGTGTTGTAAAAAATCGCGCATGAGATGATGTGCGCTACCCTTAGAAACTGAACTGGTCGAAATTTTGAGGAGAAATAATGCGTAGATCGTCCGCTACGAGTAATACAAGTAAATAATATCAACATCGCACAAGAAATTTTGAGTTGCGTGCATTGTCAATGAGGGTTGAGGGGGTGACGGTATTAAAAACACTTCGAACTCGTGAAGCCAAAAAACAACGCGCGCGTTCGAAGGCGATATCTCAAAATATAATTAATATATCGCAAATCTGATCATCGCATCGGAATCTGCACTATTTTTTCAATATGTGAGTACAATTTCAAGAAATTTGAATGATTTTTAAGTCTTAAAGGGGTAGTTTAGTTTTGGTAGAGAGGGCGCTGCACATCACAATTTTTTTGTGAGATAATGAAAAACTGAGTGTCGAATTTG